>CM061751.1:79980851-80265844 GCA_030979885.1 Lolium multiflorum
AACCCTAAACTCTGTCTTATGAAGTCAAGCATGAAGAGAAGTTGTTTTGGGTTTCAAACATGGAAATTTCAAAAACCCTCTCAAAGAGCTTCATTTTGGAGTGACTAAGAAGGATCCATAGGAAACTATGTACTAATACAGTATAATGATCACCCGAGTTATTAGAGCAACAAGTTTGTCACTTACGTGTGGTTCCCATGCGTGAGGTCCCACACTTCAGTGAGCACAAGTCACGTAGTCTTCTTATGTCATATAGTAAGCATTCAATTAAGTTGATAAACAAGGTCTAGACATATCAAACCAGAAAAATCATGTATCTACCCCTTATATATCCCTAAATTAACCCTGACTTATGAAGTCAAGCATGAAGAGAAGAAGTGGTTTTTGGTTTCAAACATGGAAATTTCAAAAACCCTCCCAAGAGCTTCATTTTGGAGTGACTAGTTAAGACGCATACATGCTTACTTTTTCATATTCATGTTTTAAACTTGTTCAAATCTTGGTCAACAAACCTACGATTTGACGAAGATTCAAATGGGTATAAAAAAATTAAAAGCAAGGTCTGCCCATGTCATATATTAAGCATTCAATTAAATTGATAAACAAGGTCTAGACATATTCAAACTAGTAGGAAAATCATGTATCTACCCCCTAACCCTAAACTATGTCTTAGGAAGTCAAGCATGCATGAAGAAAAGTGGTTTTTGGTTTTCAAGCATGGAAATTTCAAAAACCCTCCCAAGAGCTACATATTGGAGTGACTAAGAAGGATAGATGCTTAATTTTTCATATTCATGTTTTAAACTTGATTAAATCATGGTCAAACCTAGAATTTGACCAAGATTCAAATGGGCATAAAAATTCAAAAAAAATGAAAAACCAATGCACATAGTCATCTTATGTCTCATCTAGTAAGCATTCAATTAAGTTGATAAACAATGTCTAGACATATTCAAACCAGAAAATTCATGTATCAAGCTAACCCTAACCCCAAACTCTGTCTTATGAAGTCAAGCATGAAGAGAAGTACGTGGTTATTTGGTTTCAAACATGGAAATTTCAAAAACCCTCTCAAGAGCTTCATTTTGGAGTGACTACGAATGATACATGCTTAATTTTTCATATATATTCATGTTTTAAACTTGTTTAAATCATGGTCAAACCTAGGATTTGGCCAAGATTCAAATGGACAAAATTTTAAAAAAAATCAAGGCACATAGTCTTCTTAAGTCATATAGTAAGCATTCAATTAAGTTGATAAACAAGGTCTAGACATATTCAAACGAGAGAAATCATGTATCTACCCCCTAACACTAAACTCTGTCTCATGAAGTCAAGCGCATGCATGAAGATATGTGGTTTTTGGTTTCAAACATGGAAATTTCAAAAACCCTCCCAAGAGCTTCATTTCGAAGTGATTAATTAAGAAGCATACATGCATGCTTACTTTTTCATATTCATGTTTTAAACTTATTCAAATCTTGGTGAAACCTAGGATTTGACCAAGATTCAAATGGGTATAAAAATTAAAAAAAAACAAAAAAGGTCTTCTTATATATGTTATATAGTAGGCATTCAATTAAGTTGATAAACAAGGTCTAGACATATTCAAACAAGAAAAATCAAGCATGTATCTACCCCTAACCCTAATATAAACTATGTTTCATGAAGTAAGCATGAAGATTTGTGGTTTTTGGTTTCGAACATGGAAATTCAAAAACCCTCCCAAGAGCTTCATTTTTGAAGTGACTAAGAAGCATACATGCTTACTTTTTCATATTCATGTTTTTAACTTATTCAAATCTTGGTGGAACCAAGGATTTGACCAAGATTCAAATGGGTATAAAAGTTCAAAAAAAAGGTCTTCTTATATGTTATATAGTAAGCATTCAATTAATTTGATAAACAAGGTCTACACATATTCAAACCAGGAAAATCATGTATCTACCCCCTAACCCTAAACTCTGTCTTATGAAGTCAAGCATGCATGAAGAGAAGTGGTTTTTGGTTTCAAGCATGGAAATTTCAAAAACCCTCCCAAGAGCTACATATTGGAGTGACTAAGAAGGATAGATGCTTAATTTTTCATATTCATGTTTTAAACTTGTTTAAATCATGGTCAAACCTAGGATTTGACCAAGATTCAAATGGGCATAAAAATTCAAAAAAACAATAAAATGAAAAACCAATGCACATAGTCATCTTATGTCATCTAGTAAGCATTCAATTAAGTTGATAAACAAGGTCTAGACATATTCAAACCAGAAAATTCATGTATCAAGCTACCCCTATCCCCAAACTCTCTCTTATGAAGTCAAGCATGAAGAGAAGTACGCGGTTTTTTGGTTTCAAACATGGAAATTTCAAAAACCCTCTCAAGAGCTTCATTTTGGAGTGACTATGAAGGATACATGCTTAATTTTTCATATTCATGTTTTAAACTTGTTTAAATCATGGTCAAACCTAGGATTTGACCAAGATTCAAATGGGCAAAATTTTAAAAAAATGAAAAATCAAGGCACATAGTCTTCTTATTTTTGGTTTCAAACATGGAAATTTCAAAAACCCTCCCAAAGAGCTTCATTTTGGAGTGACTAAGAAGGATCCATAGGAAACTATGTACTAATACAGTATAATGATCACCCGAGTTATTAGAGCAACAAGTCTGTCACTTACGTGTGGTTCCCATGCGTGAGGTCCCACACTTCAGTGAGCACAAGTCACGTACGCTAGGTAAGCAAACTCCCAGCCATCTTCTTTGTCAAGAGAGAGGCATCAACACTCTCTCTCTCTCTCTCTCTCTCCATCCACCTCCGTTGGCTGCCGGTTTTGGCAGGTCGTTTCTAGCTCAGCTCGTAGGCCATGGTGTGCAGGCTCTGTAGCCATGGCGATTTGGTCGCGCCAAGTGGTTCGTCCCCGGCTCCGACGAGGATCAATCCGGACGGTGCCTATTAAGGACCCGATCGCATTTCTTGCTTTCAGCATGGGGTCTACCATGTAAATCTTAGGGATTTAGACGTAATTTCCTGTTTATTTTGTGTCCTGCTGTAAACTGCGCTCTGATGCGTATTGGAAATCTGGGTCCTTCAGGATCGTTCGGTTGTCCCTCTAAAAAAACATCTCTCTCATTCTCGGCCTTTCTCGCTCGCTCGCACCCCCCTGCGCACTGACAACCCTGCACAACAGTCAACATCACCAGAAAAAGGATAGACACCATAAATAAGTGGGGCCCCGTGACTGCTCTCCCTTCGTCTCCTCCCGTGTGATCCCTCTTCCTCCGACTCCCGACCTTGCGGAAAAGAAAAATGAAATGAAAGAGTTTCACTGGACGGGCAAACACATGTGCTGCCTAGTAATAATAATAATAACGTAAAAAAATCGACCTACGAATCTATTATTAAATAAGCTAAACTAGGGTTTTGCCCAGTACTACGGATCAATTTCTGAAAATCCAACTACGGGGTTCGATTTTGGCCTGCTAATATAAAATTATATAATCCGAACTAGTATTCCTCTAAAAAATCATTTTGGTATGCATCGTTTGGTACTTTTCATAGCTAGAGTGCTTAATCCCTCCGTTAGCAAACAGTCTTCGTATGTCATATAGTAAGCATTCAAGTTGAAAAACAAGCTCTAGACATATTCAAACCAGAAAAATCATGTATCTACCCCCTATATATCCCTAAACCCTGACTTATGAATTCAAGCATGAAGAGAAGTGGTTTTTGGTTTCAATCATGGAAATTTCAAAAACCCTCCCAAGAGCTTCATTTTGGAGTGACTAATTAAGAAGCATACATGCTTACCTTTTCATATTAATGTTTTAAACTTGTTCAAATCTTGGTCAACAAACCTAGGATTTGACGAAGAATCAAATGGGTATAAAAAAATTAAAACCAAGGTCTGCTCATGTCATATAGTGAGCATTCAATTAAATTAATAAACAAGGTCTAGACATATTCAAACTAGCAGGAAAATCATGTATCTACCCCCTAACCCCAAACTCTATCTTATGAAGTCAAGCATGCATGAAGAGAAGTGGTTTTTGGTTTTCAAGCATGGAAATTTCAAAAACTCTTATGTCATCTAGTAAGCATTCAATTAAGTTGATAAACAATGTCTAGACATACTCAAACCAGAAAGTTTATGAAGTCTAGCATGAAGAGAAGTACGTGGTTTTTTGGTTTCAAACATGGAAATTTCAAAAACCCTCTCAAGATCGAGCTTCATTTTGGAGTGACTACGAAGGATACATGCTTAATTTTTCATATTCATGTTTTAAATTGTTTAAATCATGGTCAAACCTAGGATTTGACCAAGATTCAAATGGGCATAAAAATTCAAAAAAACAATAAAATGAAAAACCAATGCACATAGTCATCTTATGTCATCTAGTAAGCATTCAATTAAGTTGATAAACAAGGTCTAGACATATTCAAACCAGAAAAATCATGTATCAAGCTACCCCTATCCCCAAACTCTGTCTTATGAAGTCAAGCATGAAGAGAAGTACGTGGTTTTTTTGTTTCAAACATGGAAATTTCAAAAACCCTCTCAAGAGCTTCATTTCGAAGCGATTAATTAAGAAGCATACATGCATGCTTACCTTTTCATATTCATGTTTTAAACTTATTCAAATCTTGGTGAAACCTAGGATTTGACCAAGATTCAAATGGGTATAAAATTAAAAAAAACAAAAAAGGTCTTCTTATGTTATATAGTAGGCATTCAATTAAGTTGATAAACAAGGTCTAGACATATTCAAATAAGAAAAATCATGCATGTATCTACCCTTAACCCTAAACTCTGTTTCATGAAGTCAAGCATGCATGCATGAAGATATGTGGTTTTTAGTTTCGAACATGGAAATTCAAAAACCCTCCCAATAGCTTCATTTTGAAGTGACTAAGAAGCATACATGCTTACTTTCTCATATTCATGTTTTTAACTTATTAATTCAAATCTTGGTGGAACCAAGGATTTGACCAAGATTCAAATGGGTATAAAAATTCAAAAAAAACAAGGTCTTCTTATGTTATATAGTAAGCATTCAATTATTTTGATAAACAAGGTCTACACATATTCAAACCAGAAAATTAAGTATCTACCCCTAACCCTAAACTCTGTCTTATGAAGTCAAGCATGCATGAAGAGAAGTGGTTTTTGGTTTCAAGAATGGAAATTTCAAAAACCCTCCCAAGAGCTTCATTTTGGAGTGACTAAGAAGCATACGTACGTGCTTACTTTTTCATATTCATGTTTTAAACTTGTTCAAATCTTGGTCAAACCTATGATTTGACCAAGATTCAAATGGGTAAAAAAAATGAAAACCAAGGTCTTCTTATGTCATATAGTAAGCATTCAATTAAGTTGATAAATAAGGTCTAGACACATATTCAAACCAGAAATATCATGTATCAAGCTACCCCTAACCCCTAATTAACTCTGTCTTATGAAGTCAAGCATGAAGATAGGTATGTGGTTTTTTGGTTTCAAACATGGAAATTTCAAAAACCCTCTCAAGATCGAGCTTCATTTTGGAGTGACTACGAAGGATACATGCTTACTTTTTCATATTCATGTTTTAAACTTGTTTAAATCATGGTCAAACCTAGGATTTGACAAAGATTCAAATGGGCATAATTTAAAAAAACAAAAAATGAAAAACCAAGGCACATAGTCTTCTTATGTTATATTGTAAGCATTCAATTAAGTTGATAAACAAGGTCTCTAGACATATCCAAACCAGAGAAATCATGTACCTACCCCCTAACCTAAACTCTGTCTCATGAAGTCAAGCATGATGATATGTGGTTTTTTGGTTTCAAACATGGAAATTTCAAAAACCTTCCCAAGAGCTTCATTTTGAAGTGATTAATTATGAAGCATACACATGCATGCTTACTTTTTCATATTCATGTTTTAAACTTATTCAAATCTTGGTGAAACCAAGGATTTGACCAAGATTCAAATCCGTATAAAAATTAAAAAACAAAATAAAAAAACAAGGTCTTCTTATGTTATATAGTAAGCATTCAATTAAGTTGATAAATAAGGTCTAGACATATATTCAAACCAGAAAAATCATGTATCTACCCCTAACCCTAAACTTTGTCTTATGAAGTCAAGCATGAAGAGAAGTGGTTTTTGGTTTCAAGCATGGAAATTTCAAAAACCCTCCCAAGAGCTTCATTTTGGAGTGACTAAGAAGCATACGTACGTGCTTACTTTTTCATATTCATGTTTTAAACTTGTTCAAATCTTGGTCAAACCTATGATTTGACCAAGATTCAAATGGGTATAAAAAATGAAAACCAAGGTCTTCTTATGTCATATAGTAAGCATTCAATTAAGTTGATAAATAAGGTCTAGACATATTCAAACCAGAAATATCATGTATCAAGCTACCCCTAACCCCTAATTAACTCTGTCTTATGAAGTCAAGCATGAAGATAGGTATGTGGTTTTTTGGTTTCAAACATGGAAATTTCAAAAACCCTCTCAAGATCGAGCTTCATTTTGGAGTGACTACGAAGGATACATGCTTACTTTTTCATATTCATGTTTTAAACTTGTTTAAATCATGGTCAAACCTAGGATTTGACAAAGATTCAAATGGGCATAATTAAAAAAAATGAAAAACCAAGGCACATAGTCTTCTTATGTTATATTGTAAGCATTCAATTAAGTTGATAAACAAGGTCTCTAGACATATATTCAAACCAGAGAAATCATGTACCTACCCCCTAACCTAAACTCTGTCTCATGAAGTCAAGCATGATGATATGTGGTTTTTTGGTTTCAAACATGGAAATTTCAAAAACCCTCCCAAGAGCTTCATTTTGAAGTGATTAATTATGAAGCATACATGCATGCTTACTTTTTCATATTCATGTTTTAAACTTATTCAAATCTTGGTGAAACCAAGGATTTGACCAAGATTCAAATCCGTATAAAAATTAAAAAACAAAATAAAAAAACAAGGTCTTCTTATGTTATATAGTAAGCATTCAATTAAGTTGATAAATAAGGTCTAGACATATATTCAAACCAGAAAAATCATGTATCTACCCCTAACCCTAAACTTTGTCTTATGAAGTCAAGCATGAAGAGAAGTGGTTTTTGGTTTCAAGCATGGAAATTTCAAAAACCTCCCCAAACTTCATTTTAGAGTGACTAAGAAGGATACAAGCTTCCCTTTTCATTTTCATGTTTTAAACTTGTTTAAATTATCTTGGTCAAATCTAGGATTTGACAAGATTCAAATGGGCAAACATATGATAAGTGATGCAAATATCATATTACAAGGTTTCAGAAAATTGAGCGGGGGCAGCTGCCCCCTTGGCTATAGTCTGGATCCGCCCATGCTATAGTTTGAGGCCATTTGGATGACGTCGAAAAAAATCTTTGATTAGAAATGGGGTTGTTCGAACCCCGTAGTTGGATTTTTTGAACCTTGATCTGTAGTACTGGGCAAAACCCTAGTTTAACCTAGTATATTTAATTATAGATTCGTAGGTCGAATTTTCTGTAGTACCTTTTTATTATTACTATGCAGCACATATGTGTTTGCCCGTCGAGTGAAACTCGGAGGAAGAGGGATCACTCGGAAGGAGAGAAGAAAGGAGGGAGAGCATTATGGTGTCTCCCCTTTTTCGGGTGATGATGTTGACTTTTGTGCAGGGTTTGTCAGTGAGCAGGAGGAGCGAGCGAGCGAGTCGAGCGAGGCCGAGAATGAGAGAGATTTGTTTTTTTTTGAGAGGGACGACCGAAGGATCCAGAAGGACCCACAGACTTCCAATACGCATCCTGATGCGTCTTCTCTTGACAAAGAAAATGGCTGGGAGTTTGCGTACCTATTGCACGTGACTTGTGCTCACTGAAGTGTGGGACCTCACGCATGGGCACCACACGTAAGTGTTGGTGTAAAAACTCGGTTGATTATTATAGTGCATTAGAACAAAGTTTCCTATGGATTCAAGGGTAGGAAATCCAAGTTAACTCATTTACATGACATTATTTTTTCCATGAAGCAAAGTTAACACATCTATCAATTGGTACATTTTGGAGTGACTAAGAAGGATCCATGCTTACCTTTTCGTTTTCACGTGTTAAACTTGTTTAAATCTTGGTCAAACCTAGGATTTGACAGAGATTCAAATGGGCGGAAAATTAAAAAAAAACAGAAAAATGAAAAACCAAAGCACATACGTAGTTTTCTTATGTCATATAGTAAGCATTCAAGTTGATAAACAAGGTCTAGACATATTCAAAACATACAAATCATGTATGTACCCCTAACCCTAAACTATGTCTTATGAAGTCAAGCATGAAGAGAAGTGGTTTTGGGTTTCAAACATGGAAATTTCAAAAACCTCCCAAAAACTTCATTTAGAGTGACTAAGAAGGATAAATGCTTCCCTTTTCATTTTCATGTTTTAAACTTGTTTAAATCTTGGTAAAACCTAGGATCTGACCAAGATTCAAATGGGCATCAAAAATAGAAAAAATCAGAAAAATGAAAAACCAAAGCACATAGTCTTCTTATGTCATATAGTAAGCATTAAAGTTGATAAACAAGGTCTAGACGTATTCAAACCAGACAAATCATGTATCTACCCCTAACCCTAAACTCTGTCTTATGAAGTCAAGCATGAAGAGAAGTTGTTTTGGGTTTCAAACATGGAAATTTCAAAAACCCTCTCAAAGAGCTTCATTTTGGAGTGACTAAGAAGGATCCATAGGAAACTATGTACTAATACAGTATAATGATCACCCGAGTTATTAGAGCAACAAGTTTGTCACTTACGTGTGGTTCCCATGCGTGAGGTCCCACACTTCAGTGAGCACAAGTCACGTAGTCTTCTTATGTCATATAGTAAGCATTCAATTAAGTTGATAAACAAGGTCTAGACATATCAAACCAGAAAAATCATGTATCTACCCCTTATATATCCCTAAATTAACCCTGACTTATGAAGTCAAGCATGAAGAGAAGAAGTGGTTTTTGGTTTCAAACATGGAAATTTCAAAAACCCTCCCAAGAGCTTCATTTTGGAGTGACTAGTTAAGACGCATACATGCTTACTTTTTCATATTCATGTTTTAAACTTGTTCAAATCTTGGTCAACAAACCTACGATTTGACGAAGATTCAAATGGGTATAAAAAAATTAAAAGCAAGGTCTGCCCATGTCATATATTAAGCATTCAATTAAATTGATAAACAAGGTCTAGACATATTCAAACTAGTAGGAAAATCATGTATCTACCCCCTAACCCTAAACTATGTCTTAGGAAGTCAAGCATGCATGAAGAAAAGTGGTTTTTGGTTTTCAAGCATGGAAATTTCAAAAACCCTCCCAAGAGCTACATATTGGAGTGACTAAGAAGGATAGATGCTTAATTTTTCATATTCATGTTTTAAACTTGATTAAATCATGGTCAAACCTAGAATTTGACCAAGATTCAAATGGGCATAAAAATTCAAAAAAAATGAAAAACCAATGCACATAGTCATCTTATGTCTCATCTAGTAAGCATTCAATTAAGTTGATAAACAATGTCTAGACATATTCAAACCAGAAAATTCATGTATCAAGCTAACCCTAACCCCAAACTCTGTCTTATGAAGTCAAGCATGAAGAGAAGTACGTGGTTATTTGGTTTCAAACATGGAAATTTCAAAAACCCTCTCAAGAGCTTCATTTTGGAGTGACTACGAATGATACATGCTTAATTTTTCATATATATTCATGTTTTAAACTTGTTTAAATCATGGTCAAACCTAGGATTTGGCCAAGATTCAAATGGACAAAATTTTAAAAAAAATCAAGGCACATAGTCTTCTTAAGTCATATAGTAAGCATTCAATTAAGTTGATAAACAAGGTCTAGACATATTCAAACGAGAGAAATCATGTATCTACCCCCTAACACTAAACTCTGTCTCATGAAGTCAAGCGCATGCATGAAGATATGTGGTTTTTGGTTTCAAACATGGAAATTTCAAAAACCCTCCCAAGAGCTTCATTTCGAAGTGATTAATTAAGAAGCATACATGCATGCTTACTTTTTCATATTCATGTTTTAAACTTATTCAAATCTTGGTGAAACCTAGGATTTGACCAAGATTCAAATGGGTATAAAAATTAAAAAAAAACAAAAAAGGTCTTCTTATATATGTTATATAGTAGGCATTCAATTAAGTTGATAAACAAGGTCTAGACATATTCAAACAAGAAAAATCAAGCATGTATCTACCCCTAACCCTAATATAAACTATGTTTCATGAAGTAAGCATGAAGATTTGTGGTTTTTGGTTTCGAACATGGAAATTCAAAAACCCTCCCAAGAGCTTCATTTTTGAAGTGACTAAGAAGCATACATGCTTACTTTTTCATATTCATGTTTTTAACTTATTCAAATCTTGGTGGAACCAAGGATTTGACCAAGATTCAAATGGGTATAAAAGTTCAAAAAAAAGGTCTTCTTATATGTTATATAGTAAGCATTCAATTAATTTGATAAACAAGGTCTACACATATTCAAACCAGGAAAATCATGTATCTACCCCCTAACCCTAAACTCTGTCTTATGAAGAAGTCAAGCATGCATGAAGAGAAGTGGTTTTTGGTTTCAAGCATGGAAATTTCAAAAACCCTCCCAAGAGCTACATATTGGAGTGACTAAGAAGGATAGATGCTTAATTTTTCATATTCATGTTTTAAACTTGTTTAAATCATGGTCAAACCTAGGATTTGACCAAGATTCAAATGGGCATAAAAATTCAAAAAAAACAATAAAATGAAAAACCAATGCACATAGTCATCTTATGTCATCTAGTAAGCATTCAATTAAGTTGATAAACAAGGTCTAGACATATTCAAACCAGAAAATTCATGTATCAAGCTACCCCTATCCCCAAACTCTCTCTTATGAAGTCAAGCATGAAGAGAAGTACGCGGTTTTTTGGTTTCAAACATGGAAATTTCAAAAACCCTCTCAAGAGCTTCATTTTGGAGTGACTATGAAGGATACATGCTTAATTTTTCATATTCATGTTTTAAACTTGTTTAAATCATGGTCAAACCTAGGATTTGACCAAGATTCAAATGGGCAAAATTTTAAAAAAATGAAAAATCAAGGCACATAGTCTTCTTATTTTTGGTTTCAAACATGGAAATTTCAAAAACCCTCCCAAAGAGCTTCATTTTGGAGTGACTAAGAAGGATCCATAGGAAACTATGTACTAATACAGTATAATGATCACCCGAGTTATTAGAGCAACAAGTCTGTCACTTACGTGTGGTTCCCATGCGTGAGGTCCCACACTTCAGTGAGCACAAGTCACGTACGCTAGGTAAGCAAACTCCCAGCCATCTTCTTTGTCAAGAGAGAGGCATCAACACTCTCTCTCTCTCTCTCTCTCTCTCTCTCTCTCTCTCTCTCCAATTATCCACCTCCGTTGGCTGCCGGTTTTGGCAGGTCGTTTCTAGCTCAGCTCGTAGGCCATGGTGTGCAGGCTCTGTAGCCATGGCGATTTGGTCGCGCCAAGTGGTTCGTCCCCGGCTCCGACGAGGATCAATCCGGACGGTGCCTATTAAGGACCCGATCGCATTTCTTGCTTTCAGCATGGGGTCTACCATGTAAATCTTAGGGATTTAGACGTAATTTCCTGTTTATTTTGTGTCCTGCTGTAAACTGCGCTCTGATGCGTATTGGAAATCTGGGTCCTTCAGGATCGTTCGGTTGTCCCTCTAAAAAAAACATCTCTCTCATTCTCGGCCTTTCTCGCTCGCTCGCACCCCCCTGCGCACTGACAACCCTGCACAACAGTCAACATCACCAGAAAAAGGATAGACACCATAAATAAGTGGGGCCCCGTGACTGCTCTCCCTTCGTCTCCTCCCGTGTGATCCCTCTTCCTCCGACTCCCGACCTTGCGGAAAAGAAAAATGAAATGAAAGAGTTTCACTGGACGGGCAAACACATGTGCTGCCTAGTAATAATAATAATAACGTAAAAAAATCGACCTACGAATCTATTATTAAATAAGCTAAACTAGGGTTTTGCCCAGTACTACGGATCAATTTCTGAAAATCCAACTACGGGGTTCGATTTTGGCCTGCTAATATAAAATTATATAATCCGAACTAGTATTCCTCTAAAAAATCATTTTGGTATGCATCGTTTGGTACTTTTCATAGCTAGAGTGCTTAATCCCTCCGTTAGCAAACAGTCTTCGTATGTCATATAGTAAGCATTCAAGTTGAAAAACAAGCTCTAGACATATTCAAACCAGAAAAATCATGTATCTACCCCCTATATATCCCTAAACCCTGACTTATGAATTCAAGCATGAAGAGAAGTGGTTTTTGGTTTCAATCATGGAAATTTCAAAAACCCTCGCAAGATCGAGCTTCATTTTGGAGTGACTACGAAGGATACATGCTTAATTTTTCATATTCATGTTTTAAATTGTTTAAATCATGGTCAAACCTAGGATTTGACCAAGATTCAAATGGGCATAAAAATTCAAAAAAAACAATAAAATGAAAAACCAATGCACATAGTCATCTTATATATGTCATCTAGTAAGCATTCAATTAAGTTGATAAACAAGGTCTAGACATATTCAAACCAGAAAAATCATGTATCAAGCTACCCCTATCCCCAAACTCTGTCTTATGAAGTTAAGCATGAAGAGAAGTACGTGGTTTTTTTTGTTTCAAACATGGAAATTTCAAAAACCCTCTCGAGAGCTTCATTTCGAAGCGATTAATTAAGAAGCATACATGCATGCTTACCTTTTCATATTCATGTTTTAAACTTATTCAAATCTTGGTGAAACCTAGGATTTGACCAAGATTCAAATGGGTATAAAAATTAAAAAAAAGGTCTTCTTATGTTATATAGTAGGCATTCAATTAAGTTGATAAACAAGGTCTAGACATATTCAAACAAGAAAAATCATGCATGTATCTACCCTTAACCCTAAACTCTGTTTCATGAAGTCAAGCATGCATGCATGAAGATATGTGGTTTTTAGTTTCGAACATGGAAATTCAAAAACCCTCCCAATAGCTTCATTTTGAAGTGACTAAGAAGCATACATGCTTACTTTCTCATATTCATGTTTTTAACTTATTCAAATCTTGGTGGAACCAAGGATTTGACCAAGATTCAAATGGGTATAAAAATTCAAAAAAAAGGTCTTCTTATGTTATATAGTAAGCATTCAATTATTTTGATAAACAAGGTCTACACATATTCAAACCAGAAAATTAGGTATCTACCCCTAACCCTAAACTCTGTCTTATGAAGTCAAGCATGCATGAAGAGAAGTGGTTTTTGGTTTCAAGCATGGAAATTTCAAAAACCCTCCCAAGAGCTTCATTTTGGAGTGACTAAGAAGCATACGTACGTGCTTACTTTTTCATATTCATGTTTTAAACTTGTTCAAATCTTGGTCAAACCTATGATTTGACCAAGATTCAAATGGGTATAAAAAATGAAAACCAAGGTCTTCTTATGTCATATAGTAAGCATTCAATTAAGTTGATAAATAAGGTCTAGACATATTCAAACCAGAAATATCATGTATCAAGCTACCCCTAACCCCTAATTAACTCTGTCTTATGAAGTCAAGCATGAAGATAGGTATGTGGTTTTTTGGTTTCAAACATGGAAATTTCAAAAACCCTCTCAAGATCGAGCTTCATTTTGGAGTGACTACGAAGGATACATGCTTACTTTTTCATATTCATGTTTTAAACTTGTTTAAATCATGGTCAAACCTAGGATTTGACAAAGATTCAAATGGGCATAATTTAAAAAAAACAAAAAATGAAAAACCAAGGCACATAGTCTTCTTATGTTATATTGTAAGCATTCAATTAAGTTGATAAACAAGGTCTCTAGACATATTCAAACCAGAGAAATCATGTACCTACCCCCTAACCTAAACTCTGTCTCATGAAGTCAAGCATGATGATATGTGGTTTTTTGGTTTCAAACATGGAAATTTCAAAAACCCTCCCAAGAGCTTCATTTTGAAGTGATTAATTATGAAGCATACATGCATGCTTACTTTTTCATATTCATGTTTTAAACTTATTCAAATCTTGGTGAAACCAAGGATTTGACCAAGATTCAAATCCGTATAAAAATTAAAAAACAAAATAAAAAAACAAGGTCTTCTTATGTTATATAGTAAGCATTCAATTAAGTTGATAAATAAGGTCTAGACATATATTCAAACCAGAAAAATCATGTATCTACCCCTAACCCTAAACTTTGTCTTATGAAGTCAAGCATGAAGAGAAGTGGTTTTTGGTTTCAAGCATGGAAATTTCAAAAACCTCCCCAAACTTCATTTTAGAGTGACTAAGAAGGATACAAGCTTCCTTTTCATTTTCATGTTTTAAACTTGTTTAAATTATCTTGGTCAAATCTAGGATTTGACAAGATTCAAATGGGCAAACATATGATAAGTGATGCAAATATCATATTACAAGGTTTCAGAAAATTGAGCGGGGGCAGCTGCCCCCCTTGGCTATAGTCTGGATCCGCCCATGCTATAGTTTGAGGCCATTTGGATGACGTCGAAAAAAATCTTTGATTAGAAATGGGGTTGTTCGAACCCCGTAGTTGGATTTTTTTGAACCTTGATCTGTAGTACTGGGCAAAACCCTAGTTTAACCTAGTATATTTAATTATAGATTCGTAGGTCGAATTTTCTGTAGTACCTTTTTATTATTACTATGCAGCACATATGTGTTTGCCCGTCGAGTGAAACTCGGAGGAAGAGGGATCACTCGGAAGGAGAGAAGAAAGGGAGGGAGAGCATTATGGTGTCTCCCCTTTTTCGGGTGATGATGTTGACTTTTGTGCAGGGTTTGTCAGTGAGCAGGAGGTGCGAGCGAGCGAGCGAGCGAGAGTCGAGCGAGGCCGAGAATGAGAGAGATTTGTTTTTTTTTGAGAGGGACGACCGAAGGATCCAGAAGGACCCACAGACTTCCAATACGCATCCTGATGCGTCTTCTCTTGACAAAGAAAATGGCTGGGAGTTTGCGTACCTATTGCACGTGACTTGTGCTCACTGAAGTGTGGGACCGCACGCATGGGCACCACACGTAAGTGACAGACCTGTTGGTGTAAAAACTCGGTTGATTATTATAGTGCATTAGAACAAAGTTTCCTATGGATTCAAGGGTAGGAAATCCAAGTTAACTCATTTACATGACATTATTTTTTCCATGAAGCAAAGTTAACACATCTATCAATTGGTACATTTTGGAGTGACTAAGAAGGATCCATGCTTACCTTTTCGTTTTCACGTGTTAAACTTGTTTAAATCTTGGTCAAACCTAGGATTTGACAGAGATTCAAATGGGCGGAAAATTGAAAAAAAAACAGAAAAATGAAAAACCAAAGCACATACGTAGTTTTCTTATGTCATATAGTAAGCATTCAAGTTGATAAACAAGGTCTAGACATATTCAAAACATACAAATCATGTATGTACCCCTAACCCTAAACTATGTCTTATGAAGTCAAGCATGAAGAGAAGTGGTTTTGGGTTTCAAACATGGAAATTTCAAAAACCTCCCAAAAACTTCATTTAGAGTGACTAAGAAGGATAAATGCTTCCCTTTTCATTTTCATGTTTTAAACTTGTTTAAATCTTGGTAAAACCTAGGATCTGACCAAGATTCAAATGGGCATCAAAAATAGAAAAAATCAGAAAAATGAAAAACCAAAGCACATAGTCTTCTTATGTCATATAGTAAGCATTAAAGTTGATAAACAAGGTCTAGACGTATTCAAACCAGACAAATCATGTATCTACCCCTAACCCTAAACTCTGTCTTATGAAGTCAAGTATGAAGAGAAGTTGTTTTGGGTTTCAAACATGGAAATTTCAAAAACCCTCTCAAAGAGCTTCATTTTGGAGTGACTAAGAAGGATCCATAGGAAACTATGTACTAATACAGTATAATGATCACCCGAGTTATTAGAGCAACAAGTCTGTCACTTACGTACGTGTGGTTCCCATGCGTGAGGTCCCACACTTCAGTGAGCACAAGTCACGTAGTCTTCTTATGTCATATAGTAAGCATTCAATTAAGTTGATAAACAAGGTCTAGACATATCAAACCAGAAAAATCATGTATCTACCCCCTATATATCCCTAAATTAACCCTGACTTATGAAGTCAAGCATGAAGAGAAGAAGTGGTTTTTGGTTTCAAACATGGAAATTTCAAAAACCCTCCCAAGAGCTTCATTTTGGAGTGACTAGTTAAGACGCATACATGCTTACTTTTTCATATTCATGTTTTAAACTTGTTCAAATCTTGGTCAACAAACCTACGATTTGACGAAGATTCAAATGGGTATAAAAAATTAAAACCAAGGTCTGCTCATGTCATATAGTAAGCATTCAATTAAATTGATAAACAAGGTCTAGACATATTCAAACTAGTAGGAAAATCATGTATCTACCCCCTAACCCTAAACTATGTCTTATGAAGTCAAGCATGCATGAAGAAAAGTGGTTTTTGGTTTCAAGCATGGAAATTTCAAAAACCCTCCCAAGAGCTACATATTGGAGTGACTAAGAAGGATAGATGCTTAATTTTTCATATTCATGTTTTAAACTTGATTAAATCATGGTCAAACCTAGAATTTGACCAAGATTCAAATGGGCATAAAAATTCAAAAAAAATGAAAAACCAATGCTCATAGTCATCTTATGTCATCTAGTAAGCATTCAATTAAGTTGATAAACAATGTCTAGACATATTCAAACCAGAAAATTCATGTATCAAGCTAACCCTAACCCCAAACTCTGTCTTATGAAGTCAAGCATGAAGAGAAGTACGTGGTTATTTGGTTTCAAACATGGAAATTTCAAAAACCCTCTCAAGAGCTTCATTTTGGAGTGACTACGAATGATACATGCTTAATTTTTCATATATATTCATGTTTTAAACTTGTTTAAATCATGGTCAAACCTAGGATTTGGCCAATATTCAAATGGACAAAATTTTAAAAAAAATCAAGGCACATAGTCTTCTTATGTCATATAGTAAGCATTCAATTAAGTTGATAAACAAGGTACTCTAGACATATTCAAACGAGAGAAATCATGTATCTACCCCCTAACACTAAACTCTGTCTCATGAAGTCAAGCACATGCATGAAGATATGTGGTTTTTGGTTTCAAACATGGAAATTTCAAAAACCCTCCCAAGAGCTTCATTTTGAAGTGATTAATTAAGAAGCATACATGCATGCTTACTTTTTCATATTCATGTTTTAAACTTATTCAAATCTTGGTGAAACCTAGGATTTGACCAAGATTCAAATGGGTATAAAAATTAAAAAAAACAAAAAAGGTCTTCTTATATATGTTATATAGTAGGCATTCAATTAAGTTGATAAACAAGGTCTAGACATATTCAAACAAGAAAAATCAAGCATGTATCTACCCCTAACCCTAATATAAACTATGTTTCATGAAGTAAGCATGAAGATTTGTGGTTTTTGGTTTCGAACATGGAAATTCAAAAACCCTCCCAAGAGCTTCATTTTTGAAGTGACTAAGTGATACGTCTCCAACGTATCGATAATTTCTTATGTTCCATGCTACTTTATTGATGATATCTACATGTTTTATGCACACTTTATGTCATATTCGTGCATTTTCGGAACTAACCTATTAACAAGATGCCGAAGTGTCTTGTTTTTGGTTTCAGAAATCCTAGTAACGAAATATTCTCGAATTGGACGAAATCAACGCCCGGTTCCTATTTTGCCCTAAGCATCCAACACCGAGAGTCGCAGGGGCCTGTGGCCCCAGATGACATGGTGGCGCGGCCAGGCTGGGCCCGCGCCACCCTATGGTGTGGTCGCCCTTTGACCCTCCCGCGCCTCTTCGCCTATTTAAAGCCCCTGCATCGAAAACCCTTACGGAGAAGCCACGATACGAGAAAAGTTCCAGAGCCGCCGCCATCGCGAAGCCAAGATCTGGGGGACAGGAGTCTCTGTTCCGGCACGCCGCCGGAGCGGGGAAGTGCCCCGGAAGGCTTCTCCATCACCGCTGCCATCTCCACCGCCATCTTCATCACCGCTGCCTCCCATGAAGAGGGAGTAGTTCTCCATCGAGGCTCGGGGCTGTACCGGTAGCTATGTGGTTAATCTCTCTCCTATGTACTTCAATACAATGATCTCATGAGCTGCTTTACATGATTGAGATCCATATGATGAGCTTTGTATCGCTACTAGTTGTGTGCTGTAGTGACCTCACTTTAAAAAGTGCAAGTCCCTGTGCATTAGTGCTAGTCCCTGGATCGAACTGCTAGCACACACAGTTTAAGATGAAATACCAAATAGCAAAGGTCTTCATTACAACCTAAGATCCAGCGGAAATAAAATAGTTCGATACAACTTGCATAGCTCAAGGGCTAGCATAAACATAAATCAGAGTTCAACATCAAGCGGAAAGCAAATAGCATGGAGTCCTCTTCCTTCACGGATGCCACAGGCAGACATGTTGGGCAAAGACTCGTGATCCTAACATCTTCTTCAGCAGCTAGGGATACCTGCAACATCAAACGTTGCAGCCCGAAGGAATCAATACATTTGGAATTGTATTGGCAAGGACACTTTTGTGGACTCAAAAGGCATCCTACACCTACGTGCACATCTGGCAGGTAGAGCTCAAGTTCATTTTGCATAAAGCCAATTTTTCCCTATCATTTATCAAAACATTTTCTTTCAATCTAATTAGCAGTAACATTGGTAAAACCCCAATGTACCAATTAACAGTAACATTGGTAAAGCCCCAATGTACCTTCCTACCCTTGTTCACCCATCAAATTTTATTTAAGAAATTGGGATGAGGAGATCTTCGAACAAGGACTTGTCAGTTCGCTCAAGTTGTCCATAACCGGGGACACGGCTAAGTACTTAGATTTTACACTCTCGAGAGGTTGTACACCTTTACCCACATGGCCAGGTCAATCCTTCTACCTCGATGCACATTTTGCTCAGAGGACAGGTGCAGACCGTGGCCGAGACCTTCTGTGTGTAATCACCCGAACCATTCCCTAAGGGCCCCGTTCCACCTACAGTATCCCTCTACCACCACCTGGCCCCTAGGATCCGGGTTCATACAACATACTTTGTCAAGCCAGAGCCATAGTAGCATGTGGTTGTACGGAAAGCTAATGAGCAAGGTTTGTCTACAATCTCTTTAAGCCTGGGTGACTTTCCGCAAGTGTGCACTAGCACCAGGGTCTTGCCCCCTGATACAGCCACCCTCTCCATAACTCCACCATTCACCCAGGTAATTCATTAAACTTAGTTGTTTTTCCTTAACCTCTATCAAAACCTTTTCCATGGCATAGCAGGTAACAACTAAATTTAATGGCGGCTAAGGGAGTCTAGGAGTGGTGTAGCTAAACTACTAGGATTTAATAGCAAGCAAAGCATAAACCCTAGACATGTCTACTATAAAAACACTACAGTGCAAGAATTAAAACTGGGACTTTTGGTGTGTGTCACTTGCCTTGGTGAGAGGAGGAGTTGGTACACTCTTCGCAGAAACACTCGTTGCAATCAGCACAACCACAATCTACAAACAAATATTTTCACTCCATAAACACATAGCAACACATATACAATCACAGATGAAAATATATGGATGCAATATGTAGATTAAACATGAACAACACACTTAATATGTTCTCTGGTTTCAACTATATGCATGATGCCATGGCAAAATTTTAGTGTTGAATTAATAATTAAAAACATTTCCTATCATTAGAAAAGATCTACAACACTAAACAAATACTACAAGAGAAATGTATAGGTAACATTTTTATTTTCTAATGCTACTGTACAGGAGGTTCAAATCTCTGCTAAATGCAAAAGGAATTACTTAAAAATATTTGTAGAACTATTTATATGGCCAAAATACTCTATTTGAGTTTCTGCAAAAACTGTGTACAAATATGATGCAAAAGTGCAATATTATGTGTCTACTGTATTCTACACGTTTTTATGAATCCAGGGACATCTCATTTGTTAAATTTCGATAAACGAAACTAAAGATATGATTTTTATAAGTTTCTATGTTTCTCTGTCCAAAATATCCGAAAATACAAACTGCTGTGACAAGTGGCATGTTTCTATTCGACGGTACCCCTTCGTTTAAGTCATCTAGCATCAGCCTTAGGATCTAGATCCTGTGGTTCCAAGGAAAAGGAATAAAAGGAAAGAAGAAGGAAAAAAAAAAAAAACAAAGGGGCAGCTCACCCACGGAACGGAGATAGCTGGCTGTGGCGACTTTCGGTGGTTGATGGCGTCGAGCTTTCTCGATGATCCTTGGCGATGGAGAAGCAAACCACGGGGCTTTGCTTGACAAGGCGAACTCGATGAAGAAGTCTTGAACGTCGAGGTGCACTGTTTCGCCGGAAATCGCTCGCCGGAAAACTGTCCCGCGGACGTGCTCACAGACGAAGATGGCGCCGTCGCTGTGGTGCACCAAAATTCACGAAACAAGTTCTGAGAGATTCGCACGGAAGAAATAGGATGTTTGGAAGAAACTAGAGATCAAAAGATGGACCGTGCTCACCGCAATCGACGATTTACCGCGACGGTACTGCGGACATGTGAGGCAAAATTCGAGCAGCCTGGAGGCTCTCGGTCTGTGCGGTGTGAGGGGAAATGAAGAGGAGAATGTGGAGCTTAAGTAGAAACAAACGGTGCAACAATTGATGGCTTAAAACGCTCAAAATCAATTCGAGAAGAAACGTCAAGAAACTGTAAATGGATGCGTTCGTGCGTGAGGCGTCTCTTCGTGCCTGGCTTGAAGATGATGACCTGGCGCTGGGACCCACGCTTCAAGGAAAAGAGAGGAAGGAAAAGCGGACGTGGACCTGGTCGTTTGCGCTACCATCTCAAACTCGTGGGCGTGCGTGTGTGTTTGGCTGGGCTAGCACGTTTGTGTAGCCTGGCTCCATTCTTTTTTTTATTTCTCTTCTATATTTTATTTCCTCAATTAGTATTTGGAAAAATAATTTGACAAATCGAATTTGATCAAAAGTGACTCAAACTAAGTCAGAAAAATTCATATAAAATATCAGTGGATTCCTGATTCAATAAAGAATATTTTGGAACCATTTTTAAAATATTTTTTTCAAAAAAATTGAATTTGGCACATAGGCCTATATGGCTTTATTTGTATTACTTCGGGTTTTAGGTTCTTTAACAAAATTTAAAATTTCATTCAAGTTTTTCCTAGAGAAATGCAACGATACCATGATGCTTATGAATGCAATGCATGTATTTTGATATTTAAAATTTTGGGATGTTACAGTGCTACTCATGTGATGTTATTAAAGTAGTCTATTCCTCCTGCATGGTGTAAAGGTGCTAGTGTGTGCACCGTGTGGTTCTTGTCGTAGGCTATGATCACGATCTCTTGTAGATCGTGGAGTTAATTGTCATTATGATAGTATTGATGTGATCTATTCCTCCTTCATAGTGTAATGTGGACAGTGCGTGCGCTATGTTAGTTCTTGGTTTATTTTGCAATGATCTATTATGCTCTAAGGTTACTTAAACATGAATATCGAATGTTGTGGAGCTTGTTAACTCCGGCATTGAGGGTTCGTGTAATCCTACGCAACGAATGATGTTCATTATCAAACAAGAGTGTATGTAGCACATATGAGAAAGAGTTATTTATTATGCGATCAATGTTGAGAGTGTCCACTAGTGAAAGTATGATCCCTAGGCCTTGTTCCTAAATACTGAAGTCGCTGTTTACTGTTCTACTGCATGTTTACTTCCCGCAATATTACTACCATCAACTGCACGCCAGCAAGCACTTTTCTGGCGCCGTACTGCTCATACTTATTCATACCACCTGTATTTCACTATCTCTTCGCCGAACTAGTGCACCTATTAGGTGTGTTGGGGACACAAGAGACTTCTTGCTTTGTGGTTGCAGGGTTGCATGAGAGGGATATCTTTGACCTCTTCCTCCCCGAGTTCGATAAACCTTGGGTAATCCACTTAAGGGAAACTTGCCTGTTCTACAAACCTCTGCTCTTGGAGGCCCAACACTGTCTACAAGAATAGAAGCACCCGTAGACATCAAGCACTTTTCTGGCGCCGTTGCCGGGGAGGGAAGGTAAACGGCACTCACACATTGGCAAGCCCGGCAACTAAGCACTTTTCCTCCCTCGTCAACTACGCGCCAAGTACTTTTCTGGCGCCGTTGCCGGGGAGGAAAGGTAAAAGGCACTCATACTCCGGTTCCAGGTAACAGTACTTTTCGGCGCCATTGTGTGTGTGCTCGAAGCTATTTCCTTTAGACTCTGCAATTGCGACATTTGGTTTCTTGTTTACACTAGTTAGGCATAATGGACAACAATGACCTTTTTATTCTATTTCCTGATTTAAGACATGGATGGTTTGATGCGAAAATTAAAAAACCCATGGAACATATTAATATGAATGCTTTGAACACTATTGTTGCTAATGATATGGAAAATTCTAAGCTTGGGGAAGCTGGCTTTGATGAGCATGATATTTTTAGTCCCCCAAGCATTGAGGAGAAAATTTACTTTGATGATACTTTGCCTCCCATTTATGATGATTATAATGATAGTAGTCTTTTGTTACCACCTGTTATGGAGGATAAATTTGATTATGATTACAATATACCTCCTATATTTGATAGCTACTTTGTTGAATTTGCTCCCACTACAACTAATAAAATTGATTATGCTTATGTTGGGAGTAGTAATTATTTTATGCATGAGACTCATGATAAGAATGCTTTATGTGATAGTTATATTGTTGAGTTTGCTCATGTTGCTACTGAAAGTTATTATGAGAGAGGAAAATATGGTTGTAAAAATTTTCATGTTACTAAAACACCTCTCTATGTGCTGAAATTTTTGAAGCTACACTTGTTTTATCTTCCTATGCTTGTTACTTTGCTCTTCATGAACTTGTTTATTTACAAGATTCCTATGCATAGGAAGCATGTTAGACTTAAATTTGTTTTGAATTTGCCTCTTGATGCTCTCTTTTGCTTCAACTACTATTTCTTGCAAGTGCATCATTAAAACTGCTGAGCCCATCTTAATGGCTATAAAGAAAGAACTTCTTGGGAGATAACCCATGTGTTTTTTTTACTACAGTACTTTGTTTTATATTTGTGTCTTGGAAGTTGTTTACTACTGTAGCAACCTCTCCTTATCATGTTTTTGTGCCAAGTAAAGTTTCTATGTTAAAGTTGATGTTATATTTGGGATCGCTGCGCAGAAACAGCATTGCTGTCTGTCACGAATCTGGGCACAGTTCTCTGTAGAAAATTCAAAAAATCTGCCAATTTACGAGCGTGATCCTCAGATATGTAAGCAACTTTCATTAGTTTTGAGTTTTTCCATTTGAGCAAGTCTGGTGCCAGCTTTAAATTCGTCTTTACGGACTGTTCTGTTTTTGACAGATTCTGCCTTTTATTTCGCATTGCCGCTTTTGTTAAGTTGAATGAGTTTCTTTGTTCCATTAACTTTCAGAAGTTTTGTGCAATGTCCAGAAGTGTTAAGAATGATTGTGTCACCTCTGAACATGTGAATTTTTGATTATGCACTAACCCTCTAATGAGTTTGCTTGAAGTTTGGTGTGAAGGAAGTTTTCAAGGGTCAATAGAAGAGGGTGATATAATGTGATCGAGAAGAGTGAAAGGTCTAAGCTTGGGGATGCCCCCGTGGTTCATCCCTGCATATTTTAAGAAGACTCAAGCGTCTAAGCTTGGGGATGCCCAAGGCATCCCCTTCTTCATCGACAACTTATCAGGTTTCTTCTAGTGAAACTATATTTTTATTCGGTCACATCTTATGTACTTTACTTGGAGCGTCTGTGTGCTTTTATTTTTGTTTTTGTTTTGTTATCTTAGTTCTCTGAATAAGTTCATCCTTGTGTGGGAGAGAGACACGCTCCGCTGGTTCGTATGAACACATGTGTTCTTAGCTCATAATATTCATGGCGAAGTTTCCTCTTCGTTAAATTGTTATATGGTTGGAATTGAAAAATGCTACATGTAGTAATTGGTAAAATGTCTTGGATAATGTGATACTTTGCAATTGTTGTGCTCATGTTTAAGCTCTTGCATCATATGCTTTGCACCCATTAATGAAGAAATACATAGAGCATGCTAAAATTTGGTTTGCATAATTGGTCTCTCTAAGGTCTAGATAATTTCTAGTATTGAGTTTTGAACAACAAGGAAGACGGTGTAGAGTCTTATAATGTTTACAATATGTCTTTTATGTAAGTTTTGCTGCACCGGTTCATCCTTGTGTTTGTTTCAAATAAACCTTGCTAGCCTAAACCTTGTATCGAGAGGGAATACTTCTCATGCATCCAAAATACTTGAGCCAATATTCATGCCATTTGTGTCCACCATACCTACCTACTACATGGTATTTCTCCGCCATTCCAAAGTAAATTGCTTGAGTGCTACCTTTAAACCATTCAAAATTTATCACCTCTTATTTGTGTCAATGTTTTATAGCTCATGAGGAAGTATGTGGTGTTTTATCTTTCGATCTTGTCATTTACTTTTGACAGACTTTCACAATGGACTAGTGGCTTCATCCGCTTATCCAATAATTTTGCAAAAAGAGCTGGCAATGAGGTTCCCAGCCTCAATTAATTAACTTGCATTAATAATTCTCTTCACATGTTTTGCCCTGATCTATCAGTAAGCAACTTAAATTTGCAAATAGACACTCCTCCATGGTATGTGAATGTTGGAAGGCACCCGAGGATTCGGTTAGCCATGGCTTGTGTAAGCAAAAGGTTGGGGGAGTGTCATCTAATAAATAAACTAAAGTACATGTGTAAACAAAAGAGAAGAGGGATGATCTACCTTGCTGGTAGAGATAACGTCCTTCATGGGAGCCGCTCTTGAAAGTCTGGTTGATGAGGTAGTTAGAGTGCCCACTACCATTCGTTGACAACAACAAACACCTCTCAAAACTTTACTTTTATGCTCTCTATATGTTTTCAAAATCAAAGCTCTAGCACAAATATAGCAATCGATGCTTTCCTCTTTGAAGGACCATTCTTTTACCTTTATGTTGAGTCAGTTCACCTATTTCTCTCCACCTTAAGAAGCAAACACTTGTGTGAACTGTGCATTGATTCTTACATACTTGCATATTGCACTTGTTATATTACTTTATGTTGACAATATCCATGAGATATACATGTTATAAGTTGAAAGCAACCGCTGAAACTTAATCTTCCTTTGTGTTGCTTCAATGCCTTTACTTTAAATTATTGCTTTATGAGTTAACTCTTATGCAAGACTTATTGATGCCTGTCTTGAAAGTGCTATTCATGAAAAGTCATTGCTTTATGATTCAGTTGTTTACTCATGTCATTACCATTGTTTTGATCGCTGCATTCATTACATATGCTTACAATAGTATGATCAAGGTTATGATGGCATGTCACTTCAGAAATTATCTTTGTTATCGTTTTACCTGCTCGGGACGAGCAGAACTAAGCTTGGGGATGCTGATACGTCTCCAACGTATCGATAATTTCTTATGTTCCATGCTACTTTATTGATGATATCTACATGTTTTATGCACACTTTATGTCATATTCGTGCATTTTCTGGAACTAACCTATTAACAAGATGCCGAAGTGCCGTTCCTGTTTTCTGTTTTTGGTTTCAGAAATCCTAGTAACGAAATATTCTCGAATTGGACGAAATCAACGCCTGGTTCCTATTTTGCCCGGAAGCATCCAGAACACCCGAGAGCCGCCAGAGGGGGGCCCTGGGCCCCCAGATGACATGGTGGCGCGCCAGGGCTGGGCCCGCGCCACCCTATGGTGTGGTCGCCCCTTTGACCCTCCTGCGCCGCCTCTTCGCCTATTTAAAGCCCCTGCATCGAAACCCTTATGGAGAAGCCACGATACGAGAAAAGTTCCAGAGCCGCCGCCATCGCGAAGCCAAGATCTGGGGGACAGAAGTCTCTGTTCCGGCACGCCGCCGGAGCGGGAAGTGCCCCCGAAGGCTTCTCCATCGACACCGCTGCCATCTCCACCGCCATCTTCATCACCGCTGCTGCTCCCATGAAGAGGGAGTAGTTCTCCATCGAGGCTCGGGGCTGTACCGGTAGCTATGTGGTTAATCTCTCTCCTATGTACTTCAATACAATGATCTCATGAGCTGCTTTACATGATTGAGATCCATATGATGAGCTTTGTATCGCTACTAGTTGTGTGCTACTCATGTGATGTTATTAAAGTAGTCTATTCCTCCTGCATGGTGTAAAGGTGCTAGTGTGTGCACCGTGTGGTTCTTGTCGTAGGCTATGATCATGATCTCTTGTAGATCGTGGAGTTAATTGTCATTATGATAGTATTGATGTGATCTATTCCTCCTTCATAGTGTAATGTGGACAGTGCGTGCGCTATGTTAGTTCTTGGTTTATTTTGCAATGATCTATTATGCTCTAAGGTTACTTAAACATGAATATCGAATGTTGTGGAGCTTGTTAACTCCGGCATTGAGGGTTCGTGTAATCCTACGCAACGAATGATGTTCATTATCAAACAAGAGTGTATGTAGCACATATGAGAAAGAGTTATTTATTATGCGATCAATGTTGAGAGTGTCCACTAGTGAAAGTATGATCCCTAGGCCTTGTTCCTAAATACTGAAGTCGCTGCTTGTTTACTGTTCTACTGCATGTTTACTTCCCGCAATATTACTACCATCAACTGCACGCCAGCAAGCACTTTTCTGGCGCCGTACTACTGCTCATACTTATTCATACCACCTGTATTTCACTATCTCTTCGCCGAACTAGTGCACCTATTAGGTGTGTTGGGGACACAAGAGACTTCTTGCTTTGTGGTTGCAGGGTTGCATGAGAGGGATATCTTTGACCTCTTCCTCCCCGAGTTCGATAAACCTTGGGTAATCCACTTAAGGGAAACTTGTTGTTCTACAAACCTCTGCTTTTGGAGGCCCAACACTCCCAAGAGCTTCATTTTGAAGTGACTAAGAAGCATACATGCTTACTTTTTCATATTCATGTTTTTAACTTATTCAAATCTTGGTGGAACCAAGGATTTGACCAAGATTCAAATGGGTATAAAAGTTCAAAAAAAAGGTCTTCTTATATGTTATATAGTAAGCATTCAATTAATTTGATAAACAAGGTCTACACATATTCAAACCAGGAAAATCATGTATCTACCCCCTAACCCTAAACTCTGTCTTATATGAAGAAGTCAAGCATGCATGAAGAGAAGTGGTTTTTGGTTTCAAGCATGGAAATTTCAAAAACCCTCCCAAGAGCTACATATTGGAGTGACTAAGAAGGATAGATGCTTAATTTTTCATATTCATGTTTTAAACTTGTTTAAATCATGGTCAAACCTAGGATTTGACCAAGATTCAAATGGGCATAAAAATTCAAAAAAAAAATAAAATGAAAAACCAATGCACATAGTCATCTTATGTCATCTAGTAAGCATTCAATTAAGTTGATAAACAAGGTCTAGACATATTCAAACCAGAAAATTCATGTATCAAGCTACCCCTATCCCCAAACTCTCTCTTATGAAGTCAAGCATGAAGAGAAGTACGCGGTTTTTTTGGTTTCAAACATGGAAATTTCAAAAACCCTCTCAAGAGCTTCATTTTGGAGTGACTATGAAGGATACATGCTTAATTTTTCATATTCATGTTTTAAACTTGTTTAAATCATGGTCAAACCTAGGATTTGACCAAGATTCAAATGGGCAAAATTTTAAAAAAATGAAAAATCAAGGCACATAGTCTTCTTATTTTTGGTTTCAAACATGGAAATTTCAAAAACCCTCCCAAAGAGCTTCATTTTGGAGTGACTAAGAAGGATCCATAGGAAACTATGTACTAATACAGTATAATGATCACCCGAGTTATTAGAGCAACAAGTCTGTCACTTACGTGTGGTTCCCATGCGTGAGGTCCCACACTTCAGTGAGCACAAGTCACGTACGCTAGGTAAGCAAACTCCCAGCCATCTTCTTTGTCAAGAGAGAGGCATCAACACTCTCTCTCTCTCTCTCTCTCTCTCTCTCTCTCTCTCTCTCTCTCTCTCTCTCTCCAATTATCCACCTCCGTTGGCTGCCGGTTTTGGCAGGTCGTTTCTAGCTCAGCTCGTAGGCCATGGTGTGCAGGCTCTGTAGCCATGGCGATTTGGTCGCGCCAAGTGGTTCGTCCCCGGCTCCGACGAGGATCAATCCGGACGGTGCCTATTAAGGACCCGATCGCATTTCTTGCTTTCAGCATGGGGTCTACCATGTAAATCTTAGGGATTTAGACGTAATTTCCTGTTTATTTTGTGTCCTGCTGTAAACTGCGCTCTGATGCGTATTGGAAATCTGGGTCCTTCAGGATCGTTCGGTTGTCCCTCTAAAAAAACATCTCTCTCATTCTCGGCCTTTCTCGCTCGCTCGCACCCCCCTGCGCACTGACAACCCTGCACAACAGTCAACATCACCAGAAAAAGGATAGACACCATAAATAAGTGGGGCCCCGTGACTGCTCTCCCTTCGTCTCCTCCCGTGTGATCCCTCTTCCTCCGACTCCCGACCTTGCGGAAAAGAAAAATGAAATGAAAGAGTTTCACTGGACGGGCAAACACATGTGCTGCCTAGTAATAATAATAATAACGTAAAAAAATCGACCTACGAATCTATTATTAAATAAGCTAAACTAGGGTTTTGCCCAGTACTACGGATCAATTTCTGAAAATCCAACTACGGGGTTCGATTTTGGCCTGCTAATATAAAATTATATAATCCGAACTAGTATTCCTCTAAAAAATCATTTTGGTATGCATCGTTTGGTACTTTTCATAGCTAGAGTGCTTAATCCCTCCGTTAGCAAACAGTCTTCGTATGTCATATAGTAAGCATTCAAGTTGAAAAACAAGCTCTAGACATATTCAAACCAGAAAAATCATGTATCTACCCCCTATATATCCCTAAACCCTGACTTATGAATTCAAGCATGAAGAGAAGTGGTTTTTGGTTTCAATCATGGAAATTTCAAAAACAAGATCGAGCTTCATTTTGGAGTGACTACGAAGGATACATGCTTAATTTTTCATATTCATGTTTTAAATTGTTTAAATCATGGTCAAACCTAGGATTTGACCAAGATTCAAATGGGCATAAAAATTCAAAAAAAACAATAAAATGAAAAACCAATGCACATAGTCATCTTATATATGTCATCTAGTAAGCATTCAATTAAGTTGATAAACAAGGTCTAGACATATTCAAACCAGAAAAATCATGTATCAAGCTACCCCTATCCCCAAACTCTGTCTTATGAAGTTAAGCATGAAGAGAAGTACGTGGTTTTTTTTTGTTTCAAACATGGAAATTTCAAAAACCCTCTCGAGAGCTTCATTTCGAAGCGATTAATTAAGAAGCATACATGCATGCTTACCTTTTCATATTCATGTTTTAAACTTATTCAAATCTTGGTGAAACCTAGGATTTGACCAAGATTCAAATGGGTATAAAAATTAAAAAAAAGGTCTTCTTATGTTATATAGTAGGCATTCAATTAAGTTGATAAACAAGGTCTAGACATATTCAAACAAGAAAAATCATGCATGTATCTACCCTTAACCCTAAACTCTGTTTCATGAAGTCAAGCATGCATGCATGAAGATATGTGGTTTTTAGTTTCGAACATGGAAATTCAAAAACCCTCCCAATAGCTTCATTTTGAAGTGACTAAGAAGCATACATTTTTTCATATTCATGTTTTTAACTTATTCAAATCTTGGTGGAACCAAGGATTTGACCAAGATTCAAATGGGTATAAAAATTCAAAAAAAACAAGGTCTTCTTATGTTATATAGTAAGCATTCAATTATTTTGATAAACAAGGTCTACACATATTCAAACCAGAAAATTAGGTATCTACCCCTAACCCTAAACTCTGTCTTATGAAGTCAAGCATGCATGAAGAGAAGTGGTTTTTGGTTTCAAGCATGGAAATTTCAAAAACCCTCCCAAGAGCTTCATTTTGGAGTGACTAAGAAGCATACGTACGCTTACTTTTTCATATTCATGTTTTAAACTTGTTCAAATCTTGGTCAAACCTATGATTTGACCAAGATTCAAATGGGTATAAAAAATGAAAACCAAGGTCTTCTTATGTCATATAGTAAGCATTCAATTAAGTTGATAAATACTAGACATATTCAAACCAGAAATATCATGTATCAAGCTACCCCTAACCTAATAATCTGTCTTATGAAGTCAAGCATGAAGATAGGTATGTGGTTTTTTGGTTTCAAACATGGAAATTTCAAAAACCCTCTCAAGATCGAGCTTCATTTTGGAGTGACTACGAAGGATACATGCTTACTTTTTTCATATTCATGTTTTAAACTTGTTTAAATCATGGTCAAACCTAGGATTTGACAAAGATTTGAATCTTGGTCAAATCCTAGGTTTGACCAAGATTTGAACAAGTTTAAAACATGAATATGAAAAGGTAAGCATGTATGCTTCTTAGTCACTCCAAAATGAAGCTCTTGGAAGGGTATTTGAAATTTCCATGTTTGAAACCAAAAACCACATCTCTTCATGCTTGACTTCATAAGACAGAGTTTAGGGTTAGGGGTAGATACATGATTTGTATGGTTTGAATATGTCTAGACCTTGTGTTTATCAACTTTAATGCTTACTATATGACATAAGAAGATTATGTGCTTTGGTTTTTCATTTTTCTATTTTTTAATGCCCATTTGAATCTTGGTCAAATCATAGGTTTGACCAAGATTTGAACAAGTTTAAATCATGAATATGCAAAATTAAGCATCTATATATCCTTCTTAGTCACTCCAAAATGTAGCTCTTGGGATGGGTTTTGAAATTTCCATGTTTGAAACCTAAAACCACTTCTCTTCATGCATGCTTGACTTCATAAAGATAGAGTTTAGGGTTAGGGGTAGATATATACATGATTTTCTGGTTTGAATATGTCTAGACCTTGTTTATCAACTTGAATGCTTACTATATGACATGCAAAGACTTGCTTTGGTTTTTGATTTTGTTTTTGAATTTTTATGCCCATTTAAATCTTGGTCAAATCCTAGGTTTGACCACGACTTAAACAAGTTTAAAACATGAATATGTAAAAGTAAGCATGTATCCTTCTTAGTCACTCCAAAATGAAGCTCTTAATTAGGAGGGTTTTTGAAATTTCCATGTTTGAAACCAAAAACCACTTATCTTCACCATGCATGCTTGACTTTATAAGACAGAGTTTAGGGTTAGGGGTAGATACATGCATGATTTTTCAGGTTTAATATGTCTAGACCTTGTTTATCAACTTAAGTGAATGCGCACATACTATATGACATAAGAAGACCTTGGTATTCATTTTATTTGAATTTTTATGCCCATTTGAATCTTTGTCAAATCCTAGGTTTGACCAAGATTTGAACAAGTTTAAAACATGAATATATATGAAAAGGTAAGCATGTATGCTTCTTAGTCACTCCAAAATGAAGCTCTTGGAAGGGGTTTTTGAAATTTCCATGTTTGAAACCAAAAACCACATCTCTTCATGCTTGACTTCATAAGACAGAGTTTAGGGTAAGGGGTAGCCACATACATGTTTTTTTTGGTTTGAATATGTCTAGACCTTGTTTATCAACTTAATTGTATGCTTATTATATGACATAAGAAGACTATGTGCATTGGGTTTTCATTTTTTTATCCCCATTTGTTGAATCTTGGTCAAATCCTAGGTTTGACCAAGATTTAAACAAGTTTAAAACATGAATAATATGAAAAGTAACCTGCATCGATCCTTCTTAGTCACTCCAAAATGAAGCTCGTGGGATGTTTTTGAAATTTCCATGATTTTTCTGGTTTGAATATGTCTAGACCTTGTTTATCAACTTGAATGCTTACTATATGACATACACAGACTATGTGCTTTGTTTTTTTGAATTCTTATGCCCATTTGAATCTTGGTCAAATCCTAGGTTTGACCATGACTTAAACAAGTTTAAGACATGAATATGACAAAGTAATCATGTATCCTTCTTAGTCACCCCAAAATGAAGCTCTTGGGAGGGTTTTTAAAATTTCCATGTTTGAAACCAAAAACCACTTCTCTTCACCATGCATGCTTGACTTCATAAGACAGAGTTTAGGGTTAGGGGGTAGATACATGATTTTTCAGGTTTAAAACGTCTAGACCTTGTTTATCAACTTAATTGAATGCTTACTATATGACATAAGAAGACCTTGGTTTTTCATTTTTTTCTTCATTTTTTTGAATTTTTATGCCCATTTGAATCTTGGTCAAATCCTAGGTTTGACCAAGATTTGAACAAGTTTAAAACATGAATATAAAAAAGTAAGCATGTATGCTTCTTAGTCACTCCAAAATGAAGCTCTTGGGAGGGTTTTCGAAATTTCCATGTTTGAAACCAAAAACCACATCTCTTCATGCTTGACTTCATAAGACAGAGTTTAGGGTTAGGGGTAGATACATGATTTTTCTGGTTCGAATATGTCTAGACCTTGTTTATCAACTTAATTGAATTCTTACTATATGACATAAGAAGACTATGTGCCTTGGTTTTTCATTTATTTTGATTTATTTTGAATTTTATGCCTATTTTTATGCCCATTTAAACAAGTTTAAATCATGAATATGAAAAATTAGTCACTCCAAAATGTAGCTCTTGAGAGGGTTTTTGAAATTTCCATGTTTGAAACCAAAAACCACTTCTCTTCATGCATGCTTGACTTCATAAAGACAGAGTTTAGGGTTTGGGGTAGACAGCACGCGCCGACGCGTGGACGAAATTTATTCTCTGTCCCCCTGACATGCACTTGCCAGTGTCTTCAACAGTCTGACACGAGCAGTGAAGCTTTTATGGAGCCCAGCGGAGAGGGGCTCCATTTCTCGAGCGGTAGCGAGGTGACATGCGGCCTAAATCCAAATTTAAACATTGCGAAAAAAATCTGAAACAAATCATGCACGTTCACAGCTCATATTAAGATAACCCCTAAAAATTTCAGATCAAAATTCGAAACATACATCGAGAAACAAAAAAGAGAAACTCAGATGGGAATAGTCTACAGAGAAACTCAGATTTGAATTCGGGAACTATTCATGACAGATTTCTCTTTTTTGTTTCTCGATGTATGTTAGTGGCAGTTAATATGGACCGGAGGAAAGTACTAATAATATGAGGCATATTTTTGAGCTGGCCCTGTTTAGTAGAGTTTACATTTGAGAGTTACATCTTTCTACCACCATTATTTTTGATTTAGCTTGTCTTTTTTTGCCCACCATTTTATCGAGCAGGGTTAATGCAAGATCCATAGCAAACTAGCTTGTCATGACATTTTTTTGGCGGAGTGCATCTTCTCATGGCGAGCTAGCGACTTTGCCTACTAGAGTTTTTTTTGTTGAACTACATTTTTTGGATTTTCCCATTTTATTTGTGCACAAGCTATGAGCCGCCCGCAATTCAGCACCATATATTGGCGGGATTTTCTAGTTCAGCACCATAAATTAGCAGGATGCTATCTTCCTACCTCGCTTTCATTTCCCCTATATCCAGCCCCACCCACGGACAAGCAAGGGCCTCTCTCCCTACCTCGCACCTAGTCCGTCTCGCTCCCTCTCAGTCCTCCATCCGTAGCCGACATCCACCGCACCGGAGCCAGCTCAGCGACGCCGTCAACCACACTCCGTCCGCTTCGTCGGATCTGCTTCCCCGACTCACTGGTTCATCTTACCGGCCGGCGAGATCGGTACACAAAGCGCCACCATGATCCACCGAACCAAACCGAACGGCCAACGCGCCACCTCCCCAGTCGACCAAGGTTGAACACTTTGTCCGGCAGCTTTTGTTATGTACTCCGTATTTGATTTCCGAGACTAGTTTATTGCTTGCTTCCACTGCTTGTTATTAGCATCTGTTTTTTTTGTAATGCCTGCTAGATATTCCCCTCGAGAATGCCTACGAAGAATCTCGGAGGCAAAATATCTTGCAGAATATGATAATTGCAGCCAAGCTCGGCATACTGTGGAATGGGACAAAATCACCGCACCCCAAGTCGTTGCCGAGATTTTTCACACGTGTGATGTGCCGCCAAAAGGACGATTCCGTGGGGCAGCTGCTGAAGAAGGTATTTAGCCGCACTGCTCAAATTTCATATGTCTTGTTTGCTGATTGATTTGATGAACTTTGATTTGCAGCAGCTAGCCACTGCTCATGTTCCTAACAAAGACAGTGAGCGCGCCAGTGATGCAGACATTGGTAGAAAGGAGGCGGGATTTGGTCCTATTGTTCTAGCAAGCAATCATTTGAGTGGCCGCCTAGGATCAGCACATCTGGATCCTCCTGAGCTCAACATTAAGGAGGTAATTTTATAATAGTGTTTTAAACATGACATAATCTAATGTACTGAAAGAGATCAAACTGTCAACAGGAGTGGAGTGGTATAGATGGTAGAGATATAGATATAGATTTCAGATTTCCTAATTTTTTCTTGAAAATAGGGTCGCCCCGGCCTCTGCATCCAAATGATGCACCCACCCTTTTATTGCAATGTTTTAGACTCCATTTAAGGTTTAGAAACTCATGGGTTGCTGAAAGTGGTGACATGAATCAACCAACATATTTCCTTTTAATCTGCTGATTGATTTTATGCATGGCAAATCGCAGAAGCAAGTGACTGCTCATGTCCCTGCCAAGCAGCATTGTAGCACAGATGTCCAGAGTTCCAGTGATGCAAACGTTTGTAGGAACAAAACAGAAGGATGTGGCACTGGGGAAGCTAAGATTAGGCGTCTTCAAAAGGACTTGGATGTGGCCACTTGGCGGAACAAAGAAATGAACCGAGGATGGAATTCTACAATTCAAGATGGCCTACATGCTGTTGCTGATCTGCAGAAGCTAGTGGCTGGCAACTTGGTTACCGCTTTGGCTGATGCAGATGTCCATGAGATCAACTGGACGATCTTGGAACAGGTGAAAGCACGAGCAGAAACTCTGCACTCATCTTTGCAGGTAGATGATTTTCAAAGGGTGATGCAAGAGCCGCTATATGAATAGATTGTTGTTTTCAGTTGATGATGTCCCTGGTTCTTTTGTTTACTTATGTGCTGGTAGTACTTAGGGGAACTAGCTTGTACAAGTATTTTTTTCCGATAAAGTTGTACAAGTAAATGGCACATGCTTCGCATGTTTGACCAATTAAGTTAAAAAGCTTCACAAAATCCTGCTATCATGTAGGCGGGCTTGCATTGGCTTTCAACCCAAGTGACTATTGACTGCAATCTGTAATATGTACCCCTCTGTTGCACTTAATGGTATCCAAGCCCTTGGGCCCCCCTCCTTTGTTAAAAAAAGATCGAATTCTTATTGCGTCGAAGTTGTTTCACTAAAAAAAAGAGCCCTCACGTGCAAGGCACGTGTATATATACTAGTACTAGTAGAGATGGTACACCTAGACATTAGAGATTTGTTTGTTTTAAAGATATTTTTAATTGTGTACAAGATGGAAAATATAACTTTAGGCTATCCACAATGTTGCTATTGCCAAATCTGATACGATGGTGAATTTGGCTTTGGTGTGAAATATAGCAATAGCTCCACAATGTAGTGGTTCCAAATATTTATAACGTGGGTCCCGCCATCAAGCTAAAACAACTCATAAAGCCAATATGGAACTACTCTCACAATGTAGGGAACTAGTTCCAAATGCCAAAAGTGAAATTTGGCATCGGAGCACCTATTTGCTCCGGTTCCCTGTTTTTCTGGTTTTGGAACTACCTCTACAATGTATGGAACTAGTTCAAAAAGCCAAAAATCAAATATGGAACCACTTTTGGCTACACGTTGTGGATGCTCTTAGCAAATTCCTAGTATTTTTCATGGTCGATGTAAAAAAAGTATTTTTCATGGTTGATGTAAAAAAACAAGTTTTTTTCATGGTCGATGTAAAAAAAGAGAGAAAACATGTCTCATAAAAAGCCTTATGGTTAGCACAATTTTTTTACGGAGTAACTCTTTTTTACATAGCCCAAATTACTATTCGATTTTTCCATTGAAATATTTTATGTGTATAAAGCAAGCGAAGAAGTACACATGCATTTTTCGTTTTATTCTTTTTTGACATTTCAAAATGTATAGAAGATGAATTTCGAAATAAAGAGATCATATGCACCCAAGAACCAACAAGCATATCCCCTTGAACCCGAACATACTCAGGGCCCTTTTGTTGTTGCCTTTTTGGCTTTTGGATTTTGGAAGCCAAAAACAAATATTATATTCTTTTGGCTTCCAAAATCCAAAAGCCAAAAAGCCACAGCAAAAGGGCCCTCAGCTTCAGACTTGGGATTTCGTAGGCTAGGGTTCCACAGTTTTCCAGCAACCAGTAATAATTTCAACTCTGCCCCAAAATTCCCGCCCCCCCCCCCCGCTTCCAAAATTCAAAGCGATGTGAAATAAGTACAGTGTCGATCTTATCCCCCCGGACCGCTCAATTCAGACCTATCACCGGCGGCGCCGAACCCCGCATCTCTCTCTCACGCTTCCACCCTGCATGACCCACCGGATCATCTCACACGCCGGCGCCGGCCCACTGTCCCACTCCCACACCAGCACTACTGCCTTCTCATCGGCCACCGTAGTGACCGACGACGTTCCGCCGTCTCCCTTGCTTTTTAGCAAGCCGGAGTAGCTTCCACCTCCCCCACCCCCACCGACGACCACTGTACCATACGAGCTCCTCCGTAGCCGACTTCCACCGCCGCCTTGTCAGCGACAGTCACCATCGCCGGGTTCTCGTATCTTAATCCCCGACTCCTTCCGTCCACCGGACTGGAGAGATGGGCGCTTCCATGGTCGACGGCAGGAAACCAAAGCGTACACGCGCCCACTTCCAAGAAGGTTGATATGGCCGCATTCGTTATGCATGTGATTTCGAAAAGTATTTTTTTGCTTACTTGCACCGCCATCTCATTAGCATTTTTTTTGTAATGCATGCTAGATATTATTGCAATACAGAAGAATGAATTAAAAGAGAAACGGATACGGAATATATGTAGAAGATATGCAAGCCGTGTGGGCACAAGCATTTGTAACGCTATTGCCTCTAGTGCAAACCTGAACAAAATCGGAGAAGAACCCTTTCCCCTCCCCAAAGATAAAGAACAATGTTATGATTCACAATTTGATCCTGCTGAGCCCATTGGAGAGCTGACTCAGGAAGATGCCTTGCCTGACCATTCTCCTCAACCCCACCAGGTGATTTCTGTGTTTTTACTTTGAGATATCTGTTGCAAGTTGCAACTTCCATGTGTTGTATACTTGTATCCTGAATCCCACCAAACATGTTCACATGCCACCTCTAGGTCTCCTTAATGCATCATATATATGTATCAGCATGCACGTCATCCTTTACTGTTCTTCATTCTATTCCATTTGCATATCATCATATATGGGACTTATGTAGACTGAAATATCGTTTATGTGTGCTAGGAATCTGCAGCTTCAAGTAAGAATTTCGCAGGAACCACCAATGAGAGGAAGACCAATCAACAGGCACCTGAATCGGTGATAGAACAGCTGCAACCAAAAAAGAAACCTGCTTCTGCTACTAGACAGTCTCAGCGATTCATGGCACCAGTTGAAGAAAATAACGAAAATTCTAAGAGTACTGAAATAAAAAAACGTGGTGAACACCCCAAGCGGTTGAATCAGCCACCTGTTACCAATCCAGTCAACCAGCGACAATCGGCAGCAGAACCAGTTTCCACAGCAACTTCTCAGCCACAATTGGCAGCAGAACCAGTTTCCACAGCAACTTCTCAACAACAATTGGCAGCAGAACAAGTTTCCACGGCAACTTCTCAGCCACAATTGGGATCAGCAGTAGCTGTGGTAGGAAATACTGCCCAAGGACACACTGTACCAGTCCCAGCTGACACAACCACAACTGGCCAAACACTGCTAGCACAACATCAACAAACTGTTGATGATCTCCCACTGACCCATATTAGTCCTGCCATAGACAACTCCCCTGAGGATGAGCCCCACACCGAAGAAGGTACATTTTCCAATGCTTATAGTTTCATTCTCCGTTATAAAGTTATACTTTATAGAGATATATATATATATATATATATACCTACCTTGATAGCTTGATGTAATGCTTAACTTTGTAGTTGCACCACGATCAAGAAAAACGAGGGGCCCAACAGTAGGGAAAATGTTCGTAGCTAAGCTTGCTAGGATGGAATCAAGATTTCGCCTTTCATCTATCGTAGGTGGCAGAAGGCCACTGGACCCAGAAGAATCTTGTAAATTAGCATCGGATGTAGGAATTTTCGTCAGGAATGAAATTCCTATCTTCCCAACATGGAAAGAGCACGTAGACACCTCTGCGCATTTTGAAAAATTAGTGCACAGGTTACACGTAAGTCATCTTTCTCTTGGTAATGTTACTCATACTAGTATACCACATTGGCACGTCCCGTTCCTTCTAGCTTGTTGTTGGATCTATGTATATCACACCAACGGTTTATATTGTTGTGAACAGTTAAGGTTCGAGTTCGATGAGGACCAAGAGGAAGTAAAGCATGTTCTCAACAGTCTATTCTCAGACTGTCTGCGCCAGTATCGCAGCAGGCTAAAGAAGAAATACTTCACTGGAAAGATTACTGGGAGTGTTCCAACTATATCTCCTTTTAAGCAAATGACTGACAAACAGTGGGGAGATCTTGTGAAGCACTGGTCTGATCCAAAGAATATGGTATGATTTGTAAGACTGAGACCAGATCACATCTTGGATTCTTATTTATAGCAGTGTCTCACTAGTCTCCTTTTTGCAGAATTTGGCTAAACAGAATCAGGAAAACCGCGGTAAACTACTTTTACCTAGCCGTACGGGATCTCGTAACCTTATAGTGCACATTCGGCAAAAAGTAAGGACATGTTGTTTTATACTGCTATTTAGAAATATTTTAGTAAAAGATCATGCAGAGTATATACACCAGTGTGCAGCTTATATTATGATCCTCCATTTCAACCACGTTATTCGATTTATAAATGGTAGTACTAAAATGCAGATGTTACATAATGCAAGTAAAAGGGAACCAAACAAAGAGATGACTCTGCCAGAGATTTTTGAAGCATGCCAGAAGAACAAACTTGAAGTGATTGGAGAAGTCGCACAGAGTGTTCTTGTAAGTCTTCTCAAAGATTGAAATTTTGTGACGACTCACATCCCAACTTGTAGGAGTAGTAAAGTACATGTCAATATGATATTATATATGTTTATTAAAATTCATGTGATGTGAATCAGACATGCCAAACTGTAGGAATAAAAGTAGGTCATACACATGATAAATCTACTATCAGCAAGTTTCTCTGTAGTAACTATCATGTTTACACATGTGTACGAACTGAATTTTTTGCAGGAAGATATGAAATTAGAGATGGCAAAAACCGGTAAAAACGGTCTGGAAAAAACCGATGAAGAATGTGTGAAGGCATTTTCTATGGCAATAAAAAAGAAAGGCATTGCCAAAAACACTTTCTTACGAAATGCTGGACTGCTGAAGTGCAAGTCCATGTCCAAGTCAAAGTATTTGCATGCTCAAGTTCTAAAGGAGCAACTCCAAGTAGAACGAGCTGCATCAGCTGCGCTAAGACTAGAAGTCGACAATTTTAGAACGATAGCAGCACAGAAGGAGGCCCTACTGGAGCAGGTTAGGAATGCTAGTAAGTAGTAAGAAGAGTATCTGCTAGATAATTGGAGATGAACGGGGACAGTGACAGGTCATTACCTTTGTCTTGTAAAATGGTTCCTTAGTCTGAGCATATTTCGTAGGTGCATTTATCTGCAATTGCTATGATCTTGGTGGTCGTTTCCTTGTTGTGATGTGGATTTTTTTGAACCGGAACCCTGCTGATTGTTAATATTATAAGTGGATTGCCTAGCCCTTTCCATCAGTTCTGACTTGTGGTTCCGTTGGCTCGTGGATGAAGCTTGACGTGGTATCAGAGCCCATAGTCTCAAGTTCGAGTCATCGCTTTCACAAACCTTCTCTTCTCTTCTCCCGGTCTAGCCTTTTCTGTCAGTTTGGACTTTTTGTTGCGATGTATAAAGTGGATTGCCTAGCCCTTTCCATCAGTTCGGACTTTTGGTCGCGTTGGCTAGTGCATTAAAGCTTGACACTGATGATTTTCTGTGATCCATTGATTTCCATCTTTCTACATACTGGTCTAGAAGCTTGTCAACTGGTCTGGTTCATTCATCGCTGTATTGAGTGCAATGAACGGAACAGTGGCTTCTCCTTTGTGTTGTGCTGCAACACAACAGCTGTTCCTGCTTCTGTACAGGCGAGTTGTGAACAGAGATACTTATGTATGCTACCAAATTTCGACTCCATATAATCAATAGCTTAACAACCCTCTAATTCAAAATCTCAACATTATTTCACACACTGAAATATTTTGTACGCGTTTTGAATTGGAGAACATGGGAACCGACTTTGGTTTCTGATTATGACTTGATGTGACCCTAGGCCCTGGATTCCTGAGCAGAAGGTATGTGTAAAAACAAAGAGATTACGAAGTGCTAATTCCCTTTTTTTGTAAGTCCTGGTGGCATTGACACTCCTTTCTTACTTGCTATATTTTTTTGGTGTTTATATATAATAGAGAATTACCAGCTTATTGTCGAACCCGTTAGATTTTGGGCAATAATTGTTACGTGGCTGCTTCTTAATTAAAGTTTATCATGTCATGTAGATGGATTTGTGAAAGATGCAGCGGGTCGTTCTTCAGATCGTCTACATGGGATTCCCATCTACATGTATGTTCACGGTTTCATGGAGTACTTCAGCTCATAGCAGCCACATACGATCCTGCAAGATTTGCATTTTTTTGACCTTGCAAGATTTGCATTCAATGTATCGCCAAGACGCGTCCGTGAGAACTCTAGAAACATCTTCGTCTGACTCGTTTTGGCGCGCGCAGTTCCCGAGCGAATCCAATGAATTTTGACCGTTCTCTTAAAAAAAGGAACTTTGACCGTTGGATCAAGCGTTGGAGAACTGTTGTGCCAACGGCCAATAATTATGATCGTCGTAACCGATTTTCAACGTGATGATGAATTGATGTGACATTTGGCCGTACTAGTACGGTCTCATATTTTTGTATTACTTGGACTGTAGCCAAATTCGAAATCTCATTCCAGCGGCAAAACTTCCCGCCCGAAAAATACAAATATTTCACACGCTTCTAACTTCCCATTCTACCCTCGTAAAGATGACAACAATGTCCATGTATAAGTCGGTTGGTGGGGGGTCTACCCGTCATTTTTTTTCGATCACCACCTCCCTAGCTCCGGAAACTCCCCGAAAAAAAATTCATTTCCCTCACTCTCTCCTCTGAGACCACCCACCGGAACTTCCCAAGTCCCTCTCTCTCCCACCTCCACGACCACCGCACCGGAACATCCCCGCCGGACTTCCCTGGCCTACCCGAGGCCTCGCGATCCTCGTCATCCGGCTGCCTGCCGGAGCCGCTTCATCGACGCCGTCATCAACCGGACCGGATCATCCCCGCCGAACCTCGAAACCATATGCTCATCCAGCAGTCTACCGCAGTCGCTTCAGCTGCGGCATCGTCCACCCCACCGGAGCCGCTTCGCCGGATCCGTCGTCCACCGCATCGGATCTTGCTCACCGACACCGCTGTGCATGAACCGGATCTGCTTCACCGGCGCCGTGTATGATCTAAACTCTTCTACTGTCGCTTTTCTATTGCTTGCCTGCAAGTTCTTGTTTAATCTTGGGGGAACCTGTTTGTGCTAACGACGCGCCGTTACGTTTTTGCAGACGAGATGAGTAACCATGAAGTGTAATGGCCGTCTCTCCAATCCCAAGTAGCACATGTAGCGTACTTCATCACCGGATCTATCAACCCCAGGAAGATCTGCTGTGACTCCCACAGAGTGCTTCTCCTAATGTAAGTCCCTTGTTTTAGCGCCATGTTCTGGGTTCAGATGCTTGTTTGTCTGAAGCTCTTTTAGTTCATTCCTAGCTATGACCGTAACACCTTGCTATTTTCTACTTCATTGCTAACTTTAAGCGATTGAACATTTTGGTTTGCATTCCCTGCTCTGTAGATGTAGCCATCATAACTTCTATCTTGCTCAGTCGTTGTTACAAAAATTATACTGTAGGTATTATAGTAACATCCTGCTATTATTTAGTTCATGGCCAATTTTAAGTAATTGCACATGTTGGTTCGCATTCCCTGCTCTATAGCTTTTGGCATCGTAACTTCTATATTTGGTTTACATTCCCTGCTCTGTAGATCTAGCCATCATAACTTTATCTTGCTCAGTCGTTGTTACAAAAATTATGGCCTGCTACTATGTTGTTTGTGCCAATTTTTTACTCCATGAACATGTTGGCTTGCATTCCCTGTACTACAGGTGATGCCATTGTTTTGTATCTAGTTCATTGTAAGCTAACAAAGTAAGGACTTAGTTTGGCATGCTATCACTCTGCTATCTAGCCTGTAGTACAAATAAACTTGTCATACTACTAGATAATAATTTTGTGTGCCATCTTGTTCTTCAAAAGCTGCATTATTGACTTGTTTATCTGACTTGGCATGACGCTCACATATGGAAAGCTGAACATATTGGTTTGCATTCCCTCTTATACAAGTTCACAGGTGATCCCACTATATTCTGTATCTGGTCCATCCTAAGCTCCAGCATTAACTATCCTCCATGTGTTGCTCATTACAAGTTTATATCCCGAAACATCTTGATTTGCATCCCCTTCACTATAAGTTCAGGAGTATTATTTAGTTCACGGCCAAAATGAAGTAATTGCACTTGGCACATGTTGGTTCACATTCCCTCCTCTTTAGCTTCTGCCATCGTAACTTCTATTTTTGGTTTACATTCCCTGCTCTGTAGATGTAGCCATCATAACTTCATCTTGCTCAGTCGTTGTTACAAAATTTATAGCCTGCTACTATGTTGTTCATACCAATTTTGTACTCCCTGAACATGTTGGTTTGCATGGGACTCGACAGTAGTAAGTCTGCTGTTTCATTCTAACATGCTCTGTTATATTGGCTGTTGGTATGCGGCATGCACTCTTTGTTTGCTTATTGTGCGCATTACAATGATCTTGTTATAACGACGAAATGATGAGTTCCAAATTCTTTGCCAAACAATATTGGAGTGTCTTTGCCTTTCCATTGTTGCTGTCTTAACTTGTAATGTCTTTGTTTCAGATATAGGTGCTGCATGGACAACTTAAAAGATTGCCGGATCGCTTCATTGTATTGCTAGGTTTAATTACCATTCAATTTCTCTGGGTTCTGTAATATTTTTTTCAATGCCTTGCAGCTGATGTAATATTTAGTTAGTTTTTATAGTTCTTTCGCGCATTTTTTCTTTGGTGCTTGTGGTAAGTGAGGCTATCCGACAGAAATCAATGCTGCGTAAATATTCTCAGTATCTAAATCACGAATTCCCATCCCTTAAACGGCCCAATTAAGCGAAATCACATATGTGCCTGCCCGCAAAATCCTAAAGCGCATATTATGCCGGCATATAAACAACAACTAAACGGGCTGGCCCACTTACTTCTTGGGCCAGCCCATTTGATTTACGGTGGACCCCACACACTAATTGGGCTGGCCCACTTGCTTTAATGTGGACCCCACCAACTACTGGGCCGGCCCGCTAATTAGTTGGGCCAGCCCATTTGCTTTTTTGGAGGACCCCACATAATAAATGGGCCAGCCCTTTAAGAGGAAAGTGGGACCCACCTGTGTTTTTGGCCCGGCCCAATATCTTGTTGGGCCGGCCCACTTGCTATATTGTGGACCCCACATACTAGATGGGCCGCCCTTTAACAGGAAAGTGGGGCCCACCTGTGCTTATTGGGCCGGCCACTCTTGTTGGGCCCCACTTGCTTTATGGTGGTCCCACATGGCAAATGGGCCGGCCCTTTAAGTGGAAGGTGGGACCCACCGTGTTTTTGGCCCGGCCCACTATCTTGTTGGACCGGCCCACTTTCTATATGGTGGACCCCACATACCAAATGGGCGGCCCATTAACAGGAATGTGGGACCCACTGTGTTTTTGGCCCGCCCACTATCTTGGTGGGCCACCCACTGGCATATGGTGGGCCCCACATACTAAATGGGCCCTTTTTAACAGAAAGTGGGACCCACTGTGTTTTTGGCCGCCCACTATTTTGTTGGGCGCCCACTTGCTATATTGTGGACCCCACAAACTAAATGGGCCGATCCTTTAACTGGAAAGTGGGACCCACTGTGTTTTTGGCCGACCCACTAGCTTGTTGGGCCACCCACTTGCTACGGTGGACCCCACACTAAATGGGCCGGCCTTTAGCAGAAAGTGGGACCCACGTGTTTTTGCCCGCCCACTTGCTTCTTGGGCGGCCCGCTTGTCGTAGGTGGACCCCACATGTTAAATGGGCCGGCCCATTTAAGTTTTGACCATCAACCTTAGAGGTTAGGCCCGGCCCACTTAACTAATGGACCAGCCCAATATATAGTTGACCGGTCAAACTATGTCATCTGGCCCGCCCGCTTAAGACGTGGCAGCCTCGTGTGGGCCTACCATCTACCACGGGGTTTCATTAACGCCGTTAACGGCAGTAACGGTCCACGTGTCGGTTTGCATGACGTCGCACAACGGGCTCCGAAAACACTTCGCAACGGTCCGATTTTCCGTGGCGGAAGGGCGCCCAAGCGCGACGGACCGAAAAAATCGTCGTTGGACTTTGCCTGACGCAGTTTCGACAACGGAACCCATATCGTCGGGTTAGGCCCATAGGCGACGAAAAATGCCCCTTAGTTGACGATTTTGGGACGTTGTCTATCAGAACTTTTCTTGTAGTGGTTAGGAACAAATTAGGGTTCATATTGATTAATGGAGCTAGGGTTCCTAATTATCCTATAATTCTTGGATTAATAACTTCACTATAAGGTTGAAGTTATTAATAACTTTGAAATAAAAATAATATTGGATTTGACATTTTATTATTTTTAATGAATTAATAATTAAGATAATTATTAATTAGGGTTTAAATCCTTCTAATAAGGATTTAACAATATAAATAAATAAAGATAATTAGTTTTAATGTTTTCTTTAATTGCTTACTGGTTTTTATTTATTTTAGGAAAATTTTCCTAATTATCGAATTTTAATTGAATTTAGAATAAATGAAAAGTTTTAATTAATAAAGGTTAAACAATTAAATTTTAATTTAAAATAAAAATTTCATATTATATTTTTATTGGATAGCATTTATTTTGATAAAAAAAATTGATATCTTATTTACATTTTTCTGATTAAATTTGAAATAGATATGATTTTCTAAAGTGTGGACAAATTTCTGGATTTTGAATTGAATCGCAATTACTAAAGGTACCGACAGATGTACCCACACCAATGACTGGGCTGGCCACGTTGGTGGCCACGTATGCATTGACCAATGTCAAAATTGGGAATGTGGCCTGGGAGCTCAACACCGGCCGGGCGGCGCCATAGCTGCTCCCACGCACAGCGATGATCGTGTCGGGTTTGGGACAATGAGGAACCTCCTAGTGGTGGCGCCGCTACCTGTGGTCGCAGTGTGCTCGGCGATAACGGACTACGGCGACGGACGGTGACCGACGACGGTAACGAGCTACGGTGAATGATACGGCCTAATAAATGTCTCTCGGAGAAGAGCATGCTCACCCTTGCAGCGCATCGACGGCGAGAATGGCGAACGGAGGTGAGGTCATGGTTGCGATTTCGCGACCGAAAGGGAACGGTAAAATTCTCCCTTCCCCAAGCTTCCCTTGATGAGTTACTCCTCCGGAAGATTAGCATGACGAGGCGCTTCATCGGAGCTCAACGGCGGGCTCTGGGGTGGTCGGGAACGGTGAGGTGATAGGGTGACCGACGGCTAGGGTTTCGGTCATGGTGACGAAAAGAAGAAGAAGAACGAGGCTCTGGGCTTCCTCCCGTATTTATACGACGCTCGACGGTCGTTGTCGAGAGCGTGGGCAGCAACGGCGGCCGGACGTGGCGCTCCTCATCGCGCCGCGTCCTCGCACGCGTCGCGTGGCGACGAAGACGATGACCTCGTCTTCGTTCTTATCCTCGCGAAGGGTATGCGGGCTGCGATGGGATGTGCTCCCCGCCGGGTTAACTCGGGGCTGCTTCTGGCTTCCCTGGGCTGCTGCGGCATGTAAGTCCATCTCTTCTCCCTTTTCTATTTTCTTTTTTTTCTGTTTTTATATTTCCATTTCTGATTTTGAATTCAAATTTTACTTGTAGGTTTCTTACTATGTTATTTCTAGTAAGATGTACTGCAATGATTATTACACCACTTTTCTATTTGAAACAAGTATTTCATATTTGATTATATTTCATACTTGTGGGTTTATTCAAAATAGCAATTAGGAATGAGTTTTATTTGGTATTACTTTGTAAGAGACAATCTCAAGGTAATTCTTATAAATGGATTTCAAATGAGAAAGTGATTTAATGGCATGATTTTATGTGCTAACATGTCTCTAAGGACTTGACCTCCTATTTGATAATGTTGTCGCTTGCCTATTATTTTATATGCATAACTATGTGTTAAGGAATTGTAAATCATACTGGAACTCCTTCCAAGTTTAGTACTAGTATTATATTTAATAACACCTTGAAATGCCTAGAGTAGATATTACTCTCCTCATGGTTTGGTCTAGGTTATAAGGATAAGTGGTTGATCACCACCTATGGGTTTTAATTATAGGACTTGGCACTAGTTTAATCTTAGGTTCAATAATTGAAGCATAGGATTTAGTTTGTGAGCAATTATAGGGTGTTCTAATGATATTCACCTAATGGCATATGGTTTGGAACTCAAATGTGAACTAGGTTTATAGTTGTGATCACCCAAGTGATACACAAACTAGAACTGTGATATAGTTTAGGGTTTTACTTGTGAGAATCAATTAATTCACAAGTTAGTTTGAGATATAGGCATAGGTTCTATATGGGATTTAACACCACATTACTTTGGCCAGGGTTGCTCTTCCTCACCACACATAGGATGATTCAATCCAAGGTCATTTAGATTGATATAGGGTTGAACTATACAAAGGTTTGTTACTATTCAATTGTCTCTCTAATTAACATATAGGAATTGGTTTAGGTTTGCTAATAGTTCCCCTATGATTTTATGTACTGAATTATATCTGCTAACCCATTGAGGTTTAACTAGTACTCCTTTTTTAATTGACTCAGATTTAGTATAACTTTGTACTAAATTTGAGTCAATTAAAAAGGAACGGAGGGAGTAATGATATACCTCCATAGCATGATCATGGATTAGGCATGATCAACTTGTTCTTAATATCATCTACCTCAAGTTCTTAGGGTTTATGATCATTACTCAATTTATAATGATCAAGGTTTAGCTTCCTAAATTATCTCCCATGAATTAATTTCTCACTTCTAAGGTCAAGTGTTGTCTTGATCAACTAGAATATAGAACTTCTTTTTATAATTTTTGAATGGACATGGTTATGGTTGTCTCAATAGTTCATATCCCAGGAGAATGCCTGAGATAATTACTTAGGGTTCTTTCCAAGGTATGATGATATAATCATCAGGATATATGGATAGTTCTCTCCCTCAAATCCAAGTGTTGCCTCAACTATCTTGAGTATAACACCAAAGCTTGAGCTCTCTCATAAATGAATAGTTATTCTAGGGTTTAGGGTGTACTCACAAGCTCTCATTAGATATGAAAGGGTTAAGTCTCCACCTAGATGCTTAGTTGGATTAGTCTTATCCTTATTTTATCAACTCAGGGATATGGTCTTATTCTATCTGATATTTGGTTATCTCACCACTCTAAGATGAAATGGTTTACCTCCTAATACTTTAGTTCAAAGGTTGTCCTTGATTCCTTAATAAGTAAGGTTGGAATTGGTATGAATGGTCTCTCTTATTTGGGAAGGACTTTAATACTAACTTAAGGTTAGGCTCCATAGGGATTGATGTGATCATCAATATCTATGTTTAACATAAATGGTTTCTCTCTCTAGGAATGTCTTGAATAATATCCTAGGGTTCCTCTTAAAGATGATGATTTGAATACTTGGATGTATATCCAAGGTTTAGCTCAAGGTTTGTTATTGCTTCTCTAATAATTATTATAGAACTCTCACCTCTCTAGGTTTGATGTACAATAATATGGAATAGAGAAGAATATATACTTCTAAAGTTGATCTCCTTGTCTTGTTTCCAAGATTGAAATAGAATGAATACCATGAGGCTCATGGTAGGATCATGGATTAGTTTAAGACATGGAGAAGATAGGCTAAGAATAGTTTCTCCATTTATTGTTACTTGATTTGTAATTGATTAGATGTTCTTATGTTATGGCAATGATTACCATATTATGATCTTTAATAAGATCAAGTAATTAATCCTTGATTAATAAGTTATTGTGTTGGTTGTAATACCATTTGATCTAACCCTTGAGATCAATTCATCTCTACCCAAAACAAGGTTTTAACAGAGTCACATTGAGGTTTATAGCGCTTGACTTGATGAGCTACTTCAATTCCACCAAGGTCAAGTGAAACTTCAGTTACTGTGACTGTTTTACTTTAAAGCGCGAAAATTCCCCGGATTTTCTATGCATGAATGCAATGCACACATCTGTTTCCTCTATTTTTGTAACCCCAATACCTGGGATATTACAGTCTCTACCCCTTAAACTAAACTTCGTCCTCGAAGTTTGATCTCTCTCACGTTTCCGGAGTGTGGATCTGACTTGTGCAGACTATATCTTTTCTCGAACTCCGTATTGATCTTGTTGGATATATTTGAATATATCCCTGGTCCAGATTCTTCCTGGAATCCATTAGTGTTTGTCTCTGAACAGTGGCTTCTTTCTTCAAATCCATGATTTGTTTCAGTACTATAATCTTGTTTCCTTTCTCATTGAAGATTACATGATTGGGACTTCTTCTGGTGCTGCTAGTCTTAACTGAAGACTAATTTGATAACATGGTAAAGTAGGTCTTTGTTTTCCCTTACCACCAAAACTACAATAATAGTACTTAGTAAGGTACTTACCATGGAAATGGTCTTGAGTATTTATTTCCCTAAGAATGGATTAGACTCATTTAGTCCATCCAATCATGGTTTATAGTTGATACCTATAACTATTTTGGTTCATTTAGGTTCCATGAAAGGAATCTTTCAATTAATCTTTAGTTTTGGTATGGTCAATCTTCTTCGGTCTTTGGCCTTCTTGAGCTTTATTTGGTCTATGGTATTTTCTTCGTCCAACTTCTTTATGCTTAACTTACTTGAGCTTTCGTACTTCTGAGTAAGTACTACTCACTTTCTCAATTTATAATCCACTTCTTACTTCCTCGAGGTATAAACCTCGGCTTCTGGTCTGACATCCTTCTGAAAGTAGTGTTCAACAATCTTATGAAAATAAGGTTGAACTTCCTCTCAGTTCAGACCCTCTTATTTATTTTGCTCAAAGTATTGAGTTATTGTACATCCAACTCAATCTTTACTCTACCCCTTAGAGTTTTCTTATGATCTTCAACTCCTATTCTTCCAACCATTGGCTTATGGTTAGGCTATTGGTCTAGGTCTAGTTTATGGGTTGTACTCTTCTAGGTCTTGTGAAGAATATCTGTGGTGCATCCACTCAATTGTGGACATCCAATGTGAATCCTTTGACTAAATGATTATAGGTCATTGCTATTTGGTTGACAAAATTTTATTTGTTCACAACTTCTTGGTATGAAGAATCCAATATGGACTAGTTGATACCAATTGTGGCTATTTGTTATCTATAAATGGATTCTATTATAGGTTTTTATCAACTGGACGAGACATCTTCTACTTTATCTCGCCGTATTAATCCTATACCAACTGTGGTCTTCTGTTACCAACTGTGGTCTTCTTATATTTTCTATGGTTTCATAGGTCATCTTCCTTTCTTCAGGGTTTATTTTGCAAGAAAACCACTATCTGACACTATGAATATAGTATCCTGAGTGATTTCACATGCATTCCCTCTTCTATAATGACTATGGTTCAGCTTCAGCTTCACCATAATCATCATATTTCTCACCTTCATGCTACTTATGTACTAAAGTACTCCTCTATTGAAGCTAAGCATGAGTTTTGGATTGATACTTCCTCCAGAGTATGTTGGTTACTTCCCACAATTTTGCTTCCATTAAGTGATGATCCTTCAACTTGTCTTCAGAATCTTCAAAATTCGTCACTTCCTCACACGAATACCATTACCCTCTAGATCTATAACATCAAGTAAGAACTTGATATTGCAACATGCATTTGCATATCAAAGTCAAACTTCATGTATGGATCTAGTCAATCAATGAAAATCCAATAAAATCCAAGAAGATTCAGCTTTGTGCTTATAATACACACCATCATAAGCCTGAATATAATAGTTGAGTAAGACATCTCTAAACATCAGGCTGAGATGTGTAGTATATAACACCACATAAGATAGGTTTGTATCGTGATACTTAGCATGTATATAGGGAATACTACTATTTGTCTCAACGTTTACCTTAATTGCACATTTGCAATGAGATAAACTTGAGACAAAGTGGTCTAGGATAGTTAAGGTTAACCTAATTTTCTTTAGAAGTACTACTTAACTTCCATTTTGTTGAAGACTATCTCACATGATATGTCTAGGTTCTAACATTGCCACTCTAAACACATAACTATGGAAATATAGCTCTTATACTTCCATGTGTTTCTACCATAAGACTATGGTCGTGATATACTTGGCACAATTACCATATTTTTGGAACACAGTTCTTGCACTATAGTCTGGCTTCTTATTGTTCTCCTCCTACAGGTTTATGATGTTTTACTTCATCACATAATGATTCTCAGGTGAATCTTGTATGATTACTATCTCTATCATGTAAATAGACATATTTTATTCCTATCACTCTTCCTTACCTCCCATGATTGGCTCATCATGGTCTATACTACCACATATAACTCATATCTATCACTTACTATCAGTGGTTTCACAAGTTTGGATAGATTTTTCTTACCCATTACTTGTCTTGGTATACAACTTCTAGTAAGATATCTTAGTTACCTTTATCACTTGATATTACTACCTATTATGGTCTGGACAATTCTTACTTAACTATAACAAGTGTTGGTACACATCTTCCAATAGGATATCTTCCTTATGGTTGTATCCTCTCTTTGGACTACCATGTATTGTATACCAACTGTGATCTACTCATCTATTGTTTTAAGGACTTAATTATGTGCTACATACTTGGGATTAGCTACCTAACTTCACTTAGAAAAGATAGGTAAGAAAGGTTGACTCAAGTATGTCAGGATTATTCTCAAGTGAATATCCATCTCAAGTCATAAGAAGATTTGGTTTGGCTAAGACAACTTCCTATAGACACTACCAAACCTATAGGTCTCCTTTAAAGGGTTTTAATCCTAAGGTCAAAGCATTTGCTCTGATACCAACTGTGGTGACCCGGCATACCACTGCATGGTGTAGTATGCAAGTCTGATATAACACCAATGAAACACCGTTCCACTAGTATTATATCGCTCAGAGTGGTACAACAGAAACATATGCGGGTCCAAGGTATGTCTATAGAATTACAGCATTGACTCTGTTACAAAAGATCTACAATGAGGTAAAACTGCAAATAAACTCCAGAAGAACGACCCGTAGTCTAGACTTATCACGAACTCTACTTGTAGAGTATTTAACTAGCTATAGAGGCTAAGAATAGATTCTAGCTAAATAGGAGCTAGGTTTTGGAAGCTAGTTCCTTTCTATTGCTAATCTAGGTTTTCTCCTTGTTGAATGTGGTATCTGACTCTCCTGACATGGTCCTGTCTCTTGAAGTAGTTGTTGACTCCTCGGCCTTCGAGTTGCACTGTAGATCCTCCTTTGATGCCTCCATACCTAAGCAGGGGATTTAAGAGTGGGATGAGTACGAGCGTACTCAACAAGTTCATTATAGGAAAGAGGTGTTTAATGCACTAGCTACAGCCATGGACCAGAAAGTCCAAGGCAATGCAGGTTTTTGTAATCATTTCTTCAAAAGGTTGCTTTTATTCTGAAGAGCTATGTCCGTCAGCCTTCACCGGTTGACTAGAACTTCATGGAGTTCCTTTCCGGCAGCGTTCGCAGTTCCATATCCCGGAACAGGGAGTGACTGGTCACAGTTCGTTACACTCTGCAGAGGTGTGTTGCTTTACCCATAAGAGATCTTATCCTTGTTGCCAACCGAGCTGCAGGCTCGTCCACACTTCCTTTGGTGTGAGGCCAGGAGTAAGGTCATAGTCAATCATATTCCTCCGCTACCTCGCACACCCACCCTTTGTTGCATACCCCGACCCTGGGTCCTCGTCGGTCCCATTATTCCCACTTACGGGTGGACCCCGACCACGACGACAGTTTGGGACTCGTTAACCAAACTCCTTCGCCGGTAGCTGCAACCCATCATAGACCGCAATACCGTGGGGAACTTAAGGCTTCCCCAGCCTACCGCTTGCTCTGGGCGACAAGTGTCTACGGACTCTGCCGTGGGGACTTAAGGCTTCCCCAGCCCACCGCTTGCCCCCGACAGATACAAGTGTCTACGGTAAAGCGCGTCCGTTGATGTACAAGAGGTGGAAATACAATTGACTATACCGTCCCATTCCAGATCTTATGGTTAACACGGGTATTACGGCACAAGAATCACTGGACGACATTTGTTGTTTAATCCTAGATGGATATAAACCCTTGCAATGGAACCTCCACCATATCAACACAATCCATGGTTCCATTGCCCACCACATAGTCATATTCATAGTTATGAAAATAGTGGTTTTGCTTTTTATGCAATAGTGATAAATATAGTACTTTGCAAGTAATTTGGTAAAAATACTCAAATGACATGAGCAAGCGATGAACTTGCCTTTCTTGACTGCAAGATTATGCAGACAAGGTCTTCGATACGCAATAACTCCAAATTCTGAAATAGCATCATCGTCCGGTAAGGACGATGTTTAAAAGATTGGCAAGGATGCAATAATGCATAAGTATGAGATGCAATCGCTCTAAGCGTGACCTAACCCCGATGATTTAGGATTAGTTAGTTGAAATGATTTGCTTAGGGTGTGTTGCACTTTTAGAGTGATTCACAAACAAGGTTCTTATTCAGGGTTGTGTTGTTTTAGAATCATAAGCAAGTGGTAAAAAGCATAGTAACAATCATACACACCAAGGAATAGTAATTGTATAATAAGTAAAGAGCAGTTGTCAATTTTAAGTCCTATAGTGTATGGTTGATGATTACTTATTATATAATTTAAAAGAATAACTTTTGAAGAACATGTTCTTAAATAAAGAACAAGTATGATAATTAGGTTTGTGGAGTTTTATGGTTTACTACGATTCTAATTGGTTTCTAGAGTAAGGATTAGATGGATCCCAACAAAGTTGGATTCATCAACACCTAGGGCTGGTAAGGTTGAGTTAAGCCTAGGCATCCTAAGCAATTGTTTATACATAGTTGTTATCAAGGTTGATTCATCTTGCTGATTATAGCCAGTTAGGGTTTATAGGTCCTATAAGGCAGGGTTGATGGCTACTCTTTATTTTCTTCAAAAGAATAACTTTTGAAGAACATACTTCTTAAGTAAGAAGAAGTATTACAATTAAGGTTGAGGTAGGATTAGCTATTGGATTTCTAAGTAGAGAATGGTTGGTTCCTAAATGGGATGATTCATAAGTATCTCACATTAGTAGGGTTAAATGGAGTATGGTATGTAAGGTAAATTATGGGGCATGGATGCTAGTGGAGTTCATCATGATGGTGTGATGCTAAGCATGGATAGGTAAGGTTGGGGTCTCTGAGGATTGGAACTAGGATTTGTATTTGGTTAACCCTATTCGATCATCTAGGTCTGATGAAGATGAACACATGGGGTATCATTTTAGTAGTGATAGGTCTCTATTATTTTATGAAGACATGACAAGTATTTAGTTGCTACTATGGATCTATAAATGCAAAGTAAGTGCCATGATCATATGTTCTAACCTAGGTTTAGGGTTAGGAACAAATTAGGGTTCATATTGATTAATGGAGCTAGGGTTCCTAATTATCCTATAATTCTTGGATTAATAACTTCACTATAAGGTTGAAGTTATTAATAACTTTGAAATAAAAATAATATTGGATTTGACATTTTATTATTTTTAATGAATTAATAATTAAGATAATTATTAATAAGGGTTTAAATCCTTTTAATAAGGATTTAACAATATAAATAAATAAAGATAATTAGTTTTAATGTTTTCTTTAATTGCTTACTGGTTTTTATTTATTTTAGGAAATTTTCCTAATTATAGAATTTTAATTGAATTTAGAATAAATGAAAAGGCTTAAATAATAAAGGTTAAACAATTAAATTTTTATTTAAAATAAAAATTTCATATTATATTTTTATTGGATAGCATTTATTTTGATAAAAAATTTGATATCTTATTTACATTTTTATGATTAAATTGAAATAGATATGATTTTCTAAAGTTTGGACAAATTTCTGGATTTTGAATTGAATCGCAATTACTAAAGGTACCGGACATGTACCCACAGTCAATGACGGTGGGCCAAAGCCACGTTGGTGGCCACGTATGCATTGACCAATGTCAAAATTGGGAATGTGGCCTGGGAGCTCAACACCGCGGGTCGATCGCCGTTGCGCCGCATTCGGGCTCCCACGCACAGCGATGATCGTGTCGGGTTTGGGACAGCGGGGAACCTCCTAGTGGTGGCGCCGCTACCCTGTGGTCGCCGGAGTGTGCTCGGCGATAACGGACTACGGCGGTGACGACGATGGTAACGAGCTATGGTGAATGATACGGCCTAAAAAAGGTCTCTGGAGAAGAGCATGCTCACCCCGTTGCTTGCAGAAGCATCGACGGCGAGAATGGCGAACGGAGGTGAGGTCATGGTTGCGATTTCCACCGCAGAGTACCGATAGGGAACGGTAAAATTCTCCCTTCCCCAAGCTTCCCTTGATGAGTTACTCCTCCGGGAAGATCAGCATGACGAGGCGCTTCATCGGAGCTCAACGGCGGCTCGGGTGGTCGGGAACGGTGAGGTGATAGGGTGACCGGCGGCTAGGTTTCGGTCACGGTGACGAAAAAAGAAGAAGAACGAGGCGGGCTTCCTCCCGTATTTATACGACGCTCGACGGTCGTCGTCGAGAGCGTGGGCAGCAACGGCGGCGGGACGTGGCGCTCCTCATCGCGCCGCGTCCTCGCGCGTCGATGCGAAGACGAAGACGATGACCTCGTCTTCGTTCTTATCCTTGCGAAGGGTATCTGGGCTGCGATGGGCTGTGCTGGGCTCCACCTGGGTTAACTCTGGGCTGCTTCGGCTTCCCGGTTGGGCTGCGCGGTAAGTCCATCTCTTCTCCCTTTTCTATTTTCTGTTTTTTCTTTTTTTATATTTCCATTTCTGATTTTGAATTCAAATTTTACTTGTAGGTTTCTTACGTGTTATTTCCGTAAGATGTGCAATGATTATTACACCACTTTTCTATTTGAAACAAGTATTTCATATTTGATTATATTCCATACTTGTGGGTTTATTCAAAATAGCAATTAGGAATGAGTTTTATTTGGTATTACTTTGTAAGAGACAATCTCAAGGTAATTCTTATAAATGGATTTCAAATGAGAAAGTGATTTAATGGCATGATTTTATGTGCTAACATGTCTCTAAGGACTTGACCTCCTATTTGATAATGTTGTCGCTTGCCTATTATTTTATATGCATAACTATGTGTTAAGGAATTGTAAATCCTACTGGAACTCCTTCCAAGTTTAGTACTAGTATTATATTTAATAACACCTTGAAATGCCTAGAGTAGATATTACTCTCCTCATGGTTTGGTCTAGGTTATAAGGATAAGTGGTTGATCACCACCTATGGGTTTTAATTATAGGACTTGGCACTAGTTTAATCTTAGGTTCAATAATTGAAGCATAGGATTTAGTTTGTGAGCAATTCTAGGGTTCTAATGATATTCACCTAATGGCATATGGTTTGGAACTCAAATGTGAACTAGGTTTATAGTTGTGATCACCCAAGTGATACACAAACTAGAACTGTGATATAGTTTAGGGTTTTACTTGTGAGAATCAATTAATTCACAAGTTAGTTTGAGATATGGGCATAGGTTCTATATGGGATTTAACACCACATTACTTTGGCTAGGGTTGCTCTTCCTCACCACACATAGGATGATTCAATCCAAGGTCATTTAGATTGATATAGGGCTGAACTATACAAAGGTTTGTTACTATTCAATTGTCTCTCTAATTAACATATAGGAATTGGTTTAGGTTTGCTAATAGTTCCCCTATGATTTTATGTACTGGAATTATATCTGCTTAACCCATTGAGGTTTAACTTAGTAATGATATACCTCCATAGCATGATCATGGATTAGGCATGATCAACTTGTTCTTAATATCTCTACCTCAAGTTCTTAGGGTTTATGATCATTACTCAATTTATAATGATCAAGGTTTAGCTTCCTAAATTATCTCCCATGAATTAATTTCTCACTTCTAAGGTCAAGTGTTGTCTTGATCAACTAGAATATAGAACTTCTTTTTATAATTTTTAGAATGGACATGGTTATGGTTGTCTCAATATATCTTGAGTATAACACCAAATGCTTGAGCTCTCTCATATAGGAATAGTTATTCTAGGGTTTAGGGTGTACTCACAAGCTCTCATTAGATATGAAAGGGTTAAGTCTCCACCTAGATGCTTAGTTGGATTAGTCTTATCCTTATTTTATCAACTCAGGATATGGTCTTATTCTATCTGATATTTGGTTATCTCACCACTCTAAGATGAAATGGTTTACCTCCTAATACTTTAGTTCAAAGGTTGTCCTTGATTCATTAATAAGTAAGGCTGGAATTGGTATGAATGGTCTCTCTTATTTTGGGAAGGACTTTAATACTAACTTAAGGTTAGGCTCCATAGGGATTGATGTGATCATCAATATCTATGTTTAACATAAATGGTTTCTCTCTCTAGGAATGTCTTGAATAATATCCTAGGGTTCCTCTTAAAGATGATGATTTGAATACTTGGATGTATATCCAAGGTTTAGCTCAAGGTTTGTTATTGCTTCTCTAATAATTATTATAGAACTCTCACCTCTCTAGGTTTGATGTACAATAATATGGAATAGAGAAGAATATATACTTCTAAAGTTGATCTCCTTGTCTTGTATTCCAAGATTGAAATAGAATGAATACCATGAGGCTCATGGTAGGATCATGGATTAGTTTAAGACATGGAGATAGGGTAAGAATAGTTTCTCCATTTATTATTACTTGATTTGTAATTGATTAGATGTTCATATGTTATGGCAATGATTACCATATTATGATCTTTAATAAGATCAAGTAATTAATCCTTGATTAATAAGTTATTGTGTTGGTTGTAATACCATTTGATCTAACCCTTGAGATCAATTCATCTCTACCCAAAACAAGGTTTTAACAGAGTCACATTGAGGTTTATAGCGCTTGACTTGATGAGCTACTTCAATTCCACCAAAGTGAAACTTCAACTGTGACTGTTTTATTTAAAGCGCGAAAATTCCCCGATTTTCTATGCATGAATCACTACAAGAAAAGTTGCTATGGCCGACTTGAAGTCGCGCCGTGGTTGGTGGTGCACCAAGGCCGACGATTTTTGGTCCCTCCGTGGTTCATGTCAAAACTTTTTTTTTCTCGTTTTTGAGGCCACCTAGCCCGACGAAAGCGGCCAAAACGTCGCGTATGGTGGCCCGGGACGTGGTGCATCGCGAATTCTCGGGTTCGCCGGCCGAGTCAACGCAAATCCGCACCGCCCAGGGATGTAGGGCCCACATGGCAGCCTCTCTAGCATTGTTTTTTTCTCGATCGCGCCATCTCGTTCAACGCTCTCCGATCGAGCCGTTTACGATGCAGGATCATGGGTCCCGCTTGTCATCTTCTATGAACCAAAATTCCTTCTTTTCTTGGATTTTTTTTTGACCCCCTGATTCTGGCTACTTCCTTTTTCTTTTGATCCCTTGCCGCCTTGGAAACGTTGAGACACTAAATGGGACCCATGTCATCCTCTATGAGCTATCAACTTTCTTTTCTTGGAGTTTTTTTGGCACCTCATATTTGGTCACTTGCCTTTTTCTTTCGATCCCCTGCCGCCTCTCAAACGGTGATACCGCTGCTGCTAAATGGGACCTGCATGTCATCCTCTATGTACTATAAAACTTTCTTTTCCTGGATTATTTTTGGCACCTCATATTTGGTCACTTGCCGTTTTCTTTCGATCCCCTGCCTCTCAAACGGTGATACCGCTGCTGCTAAATGGGACGCATGTCATCCTCTATGTACTATAAAACTTTCTTTTCCTGGATTATTTTTGGCACCTCATATTTGGTCACTTTTCTTTCGATCCCTGCCGCCTCTCAAACGGTGATACCGCTGCTAAATGGGACCCGCATGTCATCCTCTATGTACTATAAAACTTTCTTTTCTTGGATTTTTTGGCACCTCATATTTGGTCACTTGACTTTTTCTTTCGATCCCCTGCTGCCTCTCAAACGGTGATACCGCTGCTGCTAAATGGGACCCGCATGTCATCCTCTATGTACTATAAAACTTTCTTTTCTTGGATTTTTTTTACCTCATATTTGGTCACTTGACTTTTTCTTTCGATCCCCTGCTGCCTCTCAAACGGTGATACCGCTGCTGCTAAATGGGACCCGCATGTCATCCTCTATGTACTATAAAACTTTCTTTTCTTGGATTTTTTTGGCACCTCATATTTGGTCACTTGACTTTTTCTTTCGATCCCCTGCTGCCTCTCAAACGGTGATACCGCTGCTGCTAAATGGGACCCGCATGTCATCCTCTATGTACTATAAAACTTTCTTTTCTTGGATTTTTTTGGCACCTCATATTTGGTCACTTGACTTTTTCTTTCGATCCCCTGCCGCCTCTCAAACAGTGATACCGCTGCTGCTAAATGGGACCCGCATGTCATCCTCTATGTACTTTAAAACTTTCTTTTCTTGGATTATTTTTGGCACCTCATATTTGGTAACTTGACTTTTTCTTTCGATCCCCTGCTGCCTCTCAAACAGTGATACCGCTGCTGCTAAATGGGACCCGCATGTCATCCTCTATGTACTATAAAACTTTCTTTTTTGGATTATTTTTGGCACCTCACATTTGGTCACTTGACTATTTCTTTCGATCACCTGCTGCCTCAAACGGTGATACCGCTGCTGCTAAATGGGACCCGCATGTCATCCTCTATGTACTATAAAACTTTCTTTTCTTGGATTATTTTTGGCTCCTGATATTTGGTAACTTGCCTTTTTCTTTCGATCTCATGCCGCCTTTGAAACGTTGAGTAAGCTGCTGGCTCATGGGTCCCGCATGTCATCCTCTACGAACAATAAAAGTTTCCTTTATTGGAGTTATTTTTGACCCCTAATTTCTGGCTATTTGCCTTTTTCTTTTGATCCCCTGCCCCCTTTGAAACGATGAGGACGCTGTTGGCAGGTCGGTCCCACATGTCATCCTCTATGAACAATAAAAGTTTCCTTTGGTGGATTTATTTTTGACCCCTAAATAATTTCTGGCTATTTCCTTATTTTTCTTTTGATCCCCTGCCGCCTTGGAAACGTTTGAGGATGCTGCTGCCTCATGGGTCCCGCATGTCATCCTCTCAGAACGATAAATGTTTTCTTTTCTTGGATTTTGTTACCAACTGACTTTTGGTTTTTTATTTTATTTTCGATCCCCTGCCGCCTTTGAAACGTTGACGACGCTGCTGGCTCATGGGTCCCCGATGTCAGCCTCCCCGTACAAGAAACATGTGATATCTTGATTATTTTGCAGACAATAAACAGTGTATTTCGCTCTGAGCTATTGCAAACGGATAAATTAAATCTTTATTTTTACATAAACAAACTTATATGTTGAGTGTCCTTGTTTTTTGTTTTTGCGAAGCATAGGACTTTCCTGTTTTTTTAGAAAAATCCGAACTTTCCTGTTTTGGAGTGGGCTGAAATTGTACGAGACAAAAGGCCCAGCAGGATAGTTCGAAGGCCCAGATGTCCAGATACAGCCCAATTGAAATCTTTCTTTTCTTGGATTTTTTCACCCCCTGATTTCTGGCTACTTCATTTTTCTTTTGGTCCTGTGCCGCCTTGGAAACGTTGAGACCGCTGCTGCAAAATGGGACCCGCATGTCATCCTCTATGTACAATAAAGTTTCTTTTCTTGGATTATTTTTGGCTCTTGATATTTGGTCACTTTCCTTTTTCTTTCGATCTCATGCCACGTTTGAAACGTTGAGGAACCTGCTGGCTCATGGGACCCGCATGTCATCCTCTATGTACAATAAAGTTTCTTTTCTTGGATTATTTTTGGCTCTTGATATTTGGTCACTTTCCTTTTTCTTTTGATCTCATGCCACGTTTGAAACGTTGAGGAACCTGCTGGCTCATGGGACCCGCATGTCATCCTCTATGTACAATAAAGTTTCTTTTCTTGGATTATTTTTGGCTCTTGATATTTGGTCACTTTCCTTTTTCTTTCGATCTCATGCCACGTTTGAAACGTTGAGGAACCTGCTGGCTTGGGACCCGCATGTCATCCTCTATGTACAATAAAAGTTTCTTTTCTTGGATTTTTTTCACCATCTGATTTTTGGCTATTTCCTTTTTCTTTTGATCCCCTGCGGCCTGCCGCCTTTGAAACGCTGAGTAAGCTGCAGGCTCATAGGTCCCACATGTCAGCCTGTATGAACGATAAAGCTTTCCTTTCTTGGAGTTTTTTTTACCCCCTAATTTCTGGCTATTTTCTTTTTCTTTTGATCTCAAGCCGCATTTGAAACGTTGAGACCGCTGCTGCTAAATGGGACCCGCATGTCATCCTCTATGTACAATAAAGTTTCTTTTTTTCTTGGATTATCTTTGGCTCCTGATATTTTGTCACTTGCGTTTTTCTTTCGATCTCATGCCGCCTTTGAAACGTTGAGTAAGCTGCTGAATCATGGGTCCCGCATGTCATCCTCTACGAACAATAAAAGTTTCCTTTTTTGGAGTTATTTTTGACCCCTAATGTCTGGCTATTTGCCTTTTTCTTTTGATCTCCTGCCCCCTTTGAAACGATGAGGATGCTGTTGGCACGTCGGTCCCACATGTCATCCTCTATGAACAATAAAAGTTTCTTTTGATGGATTTATTTTGAACCCCTAATTAATTTCTGGATATTTCCTTTTTTTTCTTTTGATCCCCTGCCGCCTTGGAATCGTTGAGGATGCTGCTGCCTCATGGGTCCCGCATGTCATCCTCTCAGAACGGTAAATGTTTCTTTTCTTGGATTTTGTTTACCAAATGATTTTTGGCTTATTTTATCTTTCGATCTCGTGCCGCCATTAAAACGTTGAGGACGCTGCTGGCTCAGAGGTCCCACATGTCAGCCTCTATGAACAATAAACCTTTCCTTTGTTTGATTTATTATTGACCCATAATTTCTGGCTATTTGCCTTTTTCTTTCGATCTCATGCCGCCTCTGAAACGTTGAGACGCTGCTGGCTCATGGGTCCCACATGTCAGCCTCTATGAACAGTCAAAGTTTCCTTTGTTTGATTTTTTTTACCCTAATTACTGGCTATTTGCCTTTTTTTTATCCCCTGCCGCCTTTGAAACTAAGAGGACGCTGCTGGCCCATGGGTCCCACATCTCAGCCTCTCTGAACGATAAACCTTTCCTTTCTTTTTTTTCGATCCCGTGCCGCCTTGGAAACGGTGAGACGGCTCCTGCAAAACGGGACCCATATGTCATCCTCTATGTACAATAAATTTCTTTCCTTGGATTATTTTTGGCACCTGATATATGGTCACTTGCCTTTTTTTCGATCCCCTGCCGCCTTTGAAACGTTGAGGACGCTGCTCGCTCGTGGGTCCCATATGTCAGCCTCTAGGAACAATAAACATTTCGTTTCTTGGATTTATTTTTGACCGCTGATTTCTGGCAACTTTGCTTTTTCTTTCGATCCCCTGCCGCCTTTGTTAAAGTTGAGGACGCTGCTGCAAAATGCGTCCCACATGTCAGCTTCTCTGTACGATAATTGTTTCCTCTCTTTGATTTTTTTTCCACTGCTGGCCAATGGGTCCCCGATGTCAGCCTCTATGTACAAGAAATATGTGATTTCTCGATATATTTTAACCCGAGATATGTAGGATGCTTTTTTTTTCGATCCCTTCTGTTTGTTTTTACCTTCAAATGTTGAGGGACGCTACTGGCAAATGGGTCCTGCTCTAGCATTCTCAACTGAAGGAAAAACTGAAATATTGCCTATTCATTTGTTTTTCGTACTCCATGCATCTAATCCATACTAATTGTTGATCCGGGTTTTAGTTCAACTTAATTAGATCAAATTTGATCTACGAGGGAGTATGTAATATATTTTGGGTTCACAACACTGCACTTGTTAACAACAATCTGATGAAGAGGTTTGTCATTTTTTTTAAACTACAAATACACTCTAAGATCTTGCACACTAATAGAATAAATCTTGGAACTTTATATAATTAATGACAATTTTGAAATCGACTATATGAATATATCAAAATATAGAGCCCATGTAGATGCGCATACTGGCTATGCGCATTTAAAAAGAATCATAATCATAATTGATACGAAATAAAAATAACTTTATATGTAGAATCTCGGTTTCTAGAGGGCCAATCATAGGATCTCCGTGTTTAAATTAGGAAGGGCCCCAATGGCATGAGTCGGAGGCCCATTAAGTGTTTTTGGATTGTTATCAGCGAAGTAAGCAGGCTGACAGCAATCACCATGTACATGGCCGGCGGCAGCCCAAAAGTACAAACAATTGGCCCATGCAGGGAAGGTAGTACTTTTTTTTATTGGGAAGGTTGTCTGGCTAACCCAAAAAAAAAGTGGTGCTACATGGGGTAATACTTGAACCCGGAATGAGATCGAGTGCCTTGATGAAGGCGAGGCACACATAAATAGTACTCCGTACCATGCCTTGCCCCTCCCTTTCAACCGTTGGATAAAAAATAATTAGACAGATGACTATTAACTAGTAACTGCTACAGTACCAACCAATGTACAGGACATGTGCTACAGTACGTCGTCCACAGTGCATGTGCTTTAGAACCATGAACAGTACATATGCTACATGCTACAGTACTTTGATCTTAGCTATCTATTTTCAATCCAACGGCCAAATCTACAAGTCACCGTACTGTTCATCTGTGCCTTGCTTATGTCAAGGCACTGGATCCTGGACACTTGAACCCATGATCGTTGCTGAGGGTTGCCTATTTGCGCATAATATGTTTTGTCAGCGGGCACTTCACTAGTTTGTGCAAAACATATCCAGCGCAGGATTCAAAAAAACATCACGTTTTTTTCTTTACGTAAACAACAAAACATCTCATGTTCATCACAATCCAGCCAACATAAGCACATAATAATTAATAGTACAACTAGAGAGCTGTACACATAAATAAGGTTTGTCAAGCTTCATGCACTAGCCAACGCAACCAAAAGTCCGAACTAATGGAAAGGGCTAGGCAATCCAATTATACATTTCAACATCCCCCCTCACATGTGACCACAATCCAGTAATGGTACCATCATGTTCACCACAATGCATCATTAAAGAGAGCAGTATACTATTATAGACCAGCTCTCTCTACAGAACATTTGTAAGACAACTTAATACAGCTGTGATTCATATTGTTGCCCCAGCGATGGGTGATAACCTGAACACCATATAACCTTCTCACAGCAATTGTAACCAAATATGAGCACCTGCAATGATTTGGTGTCAAGCTTCTTGAAGGTCAGGAGGTATCCTACCTTCAAGTCATGTGCTTTGACAAACTCTGGCCATCCTTCGTCCATTAAAACATTGCCATCTTGTTGCTTCAGGTCCACAATCCAGGTGCATGCAGTGGACATCTTCAGGTTGATGGACTCTGGACACCCACCGTAAAACCAGGGTAGAACACGACTGGGGATGGAAATCACCTCTAACTCCGATGTACATAGTACCTTGCAGAAGCTGTCAGGGGTATTCTCCTCATCGATGCGCCCAAACACCTTGCACACTGGGGCTGGCTCTACAGATGTCTCCTTCCATGATAAGCTCTCTCCAAGCTTGAGCTTCTTGTTTGAACACTGCAAAAAAGAGGCCTCAATTAGATAATGCCTCTAGCTTCTGACCGTAATTCCAAGCAAATGCATAATCAAAGGCACCTAGCAAACTCAGCGGATCATTGTTCTTATCAAACACACAGTCTGAACAATAAGCTTCTGAATCTAGCTAGGCTGATATGTACAACCTTGTATCATCAAATTATTCAGCATAGTGTATCATTGTATCGCAGAAGCCAAATCGATATAAATAGTAGCTATGAGAATAGAAATCAAGCTAGCATGAGCCATGCATGCTTGCTGGCTATGTCTAGCATCAGAGTAATGCATCTGCAGTTCATCATCCGCCAGTACAGATTGACCAAGCAAACAAAAAAAAATCAGCGTCGGCCTAAAGAGTCCACAAGCCAGACATGCATGCTCGGTGTCCTCATATGTGATCATCGGCCGTGGATTGACCAATATCATATTTGAACGATTATTACTGCACACATTAGATCCAGTCCCAACATAGCTAGCATGGGTGCATGTGTAACCCGAGTCTTTACCAGAGGATTAATATATACACTGGCTGAGAGAAGTACTGTATATCAAACAATGCTAAGCAACCGGCAATACAGCTTAGATATAATAAAGATGTGACCGGCAACGCTAGTGATTCGGGGGAAACATACCGCCATTGCAGCCATGGACCGAGAGAATCGGGGATGCCGCGCCGCCTTAGTGGAGTTTTTAGATGCGACGTCGCCGCATCCGTAGAGGACGGAGTCCAAGCCGCGTAGTCCGAGCGGTGGTGGACGCCGGTGGTGTAGAGAGAGGACTCAGGGGAGATGGACGGCGAGGGATCTGGGGAGATCTGAAGTTCTGAACATGAGGGGGCTGTGAGAAACTGAGAATGATACATCAGCAATCAGCAAGGGAATAAATGCGCGTGTCCCCCGGTCAAAAAAAATGCGCGTGTCTAGGAGGAACGAAGCCAGGTACGCAGGAATCCACACACAAAACTTCACCCGGCGGGTCACTGGGCTTTATCAGTATCTGGTGGGGTCCGGACCTACAGACCAGTGAGACATGTCGTGTGGGTTATGATCCGTTCAGTGTGCACACAGAAATTGCATTCAGAGCTCAGGGCTTCAGGCTACGTTGTACTATACAGTAATATATCCATTTCTTTTGGTAAAATGAAAACGATACTCCATCTGATCCTCATTACATGATGATAAAATGGATGTCTCTACAACTAATATGTGTCTAGATACATCTATATGAGAGCGTCTGTGTTTGTACTGTGTATCTAAAAAAAATATGGATCGGAGGGAGCATTAAGAGGTGTCAAAAAAAACTGCAAACAAACATGGATGTAAGCAGTTGAGTATTAAACCAGTGCGTGAAATACCTTTATATCTCGACCATGTAACAATGAATATGAGAAGTTTTTGGGGTTTGACCATCTGCACTTGTGTTTGCTACAATCAGATCAAAAAATTGGTCACTTTTACACTTTCTAAAATAAAATGTATTTTTCCCTGAGATTTTACAAGTTCGTACAAGATAGCATTGACTACATCTGGGATATATCACATTTACACTTACAAATCTATGAATATTTCAAAATATTGAGCTCCGTGTACCTACATATAATACAAATCATCAGACCGCACATTGAAACTACCGCAGCATATCACAGTAAATTAAAGTAAAATAAAACAAGTCTAACATATACTATATTAGCTAATTAACAAAGTCTCATCACAGTGTATCTGATCCCCAGTTCAGCTTAATACAAAAACCAAGTTCAGCTTGAACATCAGCAGGGGAGTAACCCAGGTCCAAAAGCAGCATCTAGTTAATTCAATAAAATATTGAGGTTATTCTGATCCCCTCTTCCTAAAAACACTGCAGATCATGCATGCAACTAAGGGTGATCAGCACAAAATATTATCCTCTGGGTGGAGGTGTTACTGTCGTAGATCAACACATTCATCAAGGAAGTGTCTTTCACCTCGAAGACGAGAAGGTCATCAAGCTGCAGTTCATGCGCCTCTGCAAACCCGAACCAACCATCCTTCAAGACCAGTTCACCCTGGTACTCATCGATGTGCACATACCAGGCGCAGCCTACGCTGGTCTTGAGCTTGATAGGCCTGGGAAGAATCCCTTTCAGACATTGCTTGAATTCTCTGGGGATGACCAACATATACATGTCATCGTTGCCGTCCAGTTGCACATAGAAGCGCGAGGGCTGAGGAGGGTCCGCCGAGTGACCAACCCGTTTAGGGCGGCCTTTCCCTCGCCCTTTTAATATACAACGTTGAATTGCTGCATCACGCCTGCCCGTCACCTTTGGCTTTTTGGCTAGTGAATTTCTTTGAATTCTGAACTCGGGGCGGTGCAGAGGACATGTACAATCGACAGTCCTAAGACGTAGTTGCTCATTGACGTTGGAGCGAGTTTGCTTCTGCATCTAGTTAAGCACGGTATATATCAATCAACAGCATATAAATCAGAACGTAGCATACATGGAGAAAATGCATCTAGCTATCTCTTTAATTAGTTTGCACAAAATCTAGCAGCAGCAAGACAATTTGATTTTACAGGTACTGAGCAAGCTTTCAGACTTTCTGAAACAGGTAACATGGAGCATATATTTGTATGTTCAGACTGCGAAACCCTGCTCTGTGATGGATACTATTACTAAACATCTTTTTTTGCCAGAACTAGTACTTAACATCTACTGTTTCCCGTCATTAAAAAAACATTTGCAGAAGAATACTACGGTTTCCCGTCATTAAATTTTAAAGAAAAAAGAACTTGTTTAAGATCCCAACTATCATTGACTACTTACACCTGCATCCTAGTGAGTTCAGGACAACTTACAGCCACTTTTGGTGGTGCCGCCACCGGAGAAGACCGTGCCGCGGGGGTTGGGGTCGGCGCAGCCGGAGAAGCTGGTGCCGCCGCCAGGGAAATCAGTGCCGAGCCAGATGGTGCTTCCAGCGGAGAAGAAAGTACCGCGAGAGATGGAACCGACGCTGCCAAAGGGTAAGAAACGGATGTACTCGTAGATCCTTCTCTAGTCACGATCTGGATAGAAGAGACTGGACGTCCATCAAGCTGCTGGAGGATGCGGTGGATCAAATCGGCTGAGTTCAGGAAATATCGGTGATGTTCATCTGTGTCGGCGAAGCAGCTGCCGGTGGAAGGAGGAGGCGAGCCGTTCATGGCAGTCATTAGTGTAAAAGAGGTGAAGTGGGTGGGAGAGAGAGGGTTCGGGACTGAAGTAATTGTAGTCTGCTCTCTCTTTTTTACAAGCATGCGTCCTCAGGCTGATATTTTTTTTAGATACGTACTCAGGCTGCTTTGTCAAACCAGGGCCTCAATGAAGCTAATAGCGCGCTATAGCATATCTAGAGGGTCCACGCTTAGTAATTTTGCTCGCTGTGGCGCTATTTGCGAAACAGCATGCTATATCGCCCTAAAACTTCATAGCGTTAGCGCGCTATTTTTTTCAGGCAAGTTGCTTTCACTTTTTCGTGGTGATGAACTACAATCTGTTGGTTCCACTTCTAAATCAGAAGATAATATCGCTAATGCTAATATTTTTTAATAAATAATTTATACTATGTTGTTGCCTTGTGAAATGTTGATGTTAGCCTTCTAATATACTTGAGATCTATTTCTATATGTGGTTATGTATGTATGATTCAGTCACTTTTGGACTATATATATCTATTCGTTCTAGTAAAATTATTTATTTTTAGGCTATATTTAGTATTATTTTGAAAATGCTATTTAAAATATACCACACTATTACCACGATATAGCGTCCATATCGTTTGAAGGTGGCTGCCGCTAATTCATTTAGCACGCTATTTTAAACCTTGGTTAAGACGCGTTTGGCGGCCTGCATCCAGGCTGGTGGGGAAATACCGTACCCAAGTGCTTAAAAGATTGCATCTTTTAGCTGGAAAACATTAGGGCATGTCCAACACAGGCGCTACTGCAAGGGCGCTAGGAATTATTTCCTCGTCGTTTGGCGGTTGGAGAGGCTAATCCCAGCGGTAGTCCTAGCGTCGACGCAAAAGAAAGCAGGGGCGTGAAACTCTTTTCACCTGTCCTAGCTAAAGCACCGGAACCAACAGGAAGTCAGTCTGTCATCAGCAATTAGCGCTGCAAGGAGAGTACCTGGAGGATTTTACAATCTTTTGACATTCATTTGTTCTCTATTAGCGCCATATAGTATATAGCATTGTAATGCCCTTATACTCCTCTCAACATTAAAAAAAGGTGTGCATATACTAATAACAGTTGCTGAAATGAAACTAAAAATAAACAGACATGCACGGTTTACGAAGGATGGAAATACAGAGTTCATCACCATCCGTTTTAAATTATAAGATTAGATTACTTCAATGTGGGCTTACATACGCACTAAAATGAGTAAACAGACACACTGAAATGGGTCCAGGTATATAAGATTCAGAAAAAAGGAAGAGCATCTTAAGATACAGAACAGGTTACTAAATTGTTCAAACATATCGTACAAAAAAGATTATTTGCTCCAGAAAGATTCATGGCTCAGTTTAGGGTTGCATCAACATGCGGATATTTTTCAGACTAGGCTTAAACCACATTGTCGCCTGTCGGGGAAATCCCCAACCATCTTCTGGAAGGGTGATAACTCCCATGAGCTCATTTTCCCCTTGCTGCAGGTTACAACGACAAATACAACTAAATGCTGGTTCCCGAAATGCATAGTACGCGATGTACACACAATTTGACCTCATGAATGGAGTCAATGTTCCATCAGGAGCATTGCCATCATTTATCTTCAGGTTCAATGGATAATTCAGTCCAATGAACAGAGAGTGTGTGCCAAGGCTGTCAACTCGACTCCAATTGGGTCCAATCAGGGATAGATCTTTCTCAAAAACATGTATGACAGGGGCAGGACACTCCCGCAGGATAAGGCCATTACCATGATGCAGAACTTCTGCAGGCTCAAGGTGATCATTGCTACGTATATACCGATCTTCATGGATGATCATCAAGCGCTTGCCATCGGCTGATCGAGCTAAAAACCATCTGCCAGATGGTTCCTTCATCGGTGATGGGATCACGAATGGCGGGGCAAGGTGTGCATCTGCATTGTAAACGGAGACAACAAAAAATAGTGTTTGAATGGCTCGGGAAGACAATAATACCAGTAGCTGCAACTTCACATTTGTAGGATCAAATGGAGGATGCAGTCATTATACTTGTATAAAATCTCGAAGAAATAAAATTGTTCCCATTTGAGATGTATGTTAATTACACTCATATTCATTGATGGTAGATACATGTCTCAACCTTATCTGATCCATGATTGTAATGCTTTGAGTACATCGAATATTGAAATAAATTGAAAGTTTGCATGCATCAATTGATGAAGAGGCCAGGGCTAAGCTCCTTATTCATATTCTGACAAGAGCATGCAGTAACTAATTCAGGAATGCATTCATATACTGCAATAATCTGGTTTGGGTTGACAGATTAGTGCACAGCATATACTACTGTAATTCGTTTGTAGCAATGGTTCAGTCAGGTTAGGATAATTTAATGGTGCACAGTCATTTGAAAGGTGAAAAAAAGTCTTAGTGAGCAATTAGTTATTTCAGTTACAATATATCATGAATGGGCTTGATATTAAAATTTATTGCGAAGTATATCATATGGATTGAAGAATTACCAGCCTGTGATTGATCCCAGCAATATGTGGTGCCGGTCCACCCATCCACCGCAACAATGAAGCCGTTGTGCTCGATGGCGTCACTGTAATCTACACCCCAACTAGCAAGAGAGAATAACCTCCACTCCTGGCTACCATTAGCCAGGTAAGCGAGTCCAGAATTGAATAGAGCGATGAGCTTGTAATCTGAGTAATGTCCAGCTTTTGTGGGCACTTCGCAAATTACAATCTTCAACAAAAACATGGCACGCCCATACGTCATGTACCTTTCAGGAGGCAAGTCGGGGAAGCCAATCCATTCCTCCCGAAAAATGTTGCAAGTTTCCGACGATGGTAGGGAGATTTCTTGGTGCGTGTAGATGTTCGCGAGGAACCAGTTCCCACCACTGTCCACGCCGGCGATCCAGTCGCCATTCATGCCAACCCAGAATCTATTGTCCATGAACGGCAGGATGGCTGTGCGCCGAGGATGGTCGAGGGGCACAACGTGGTACACCGTGTGGTGCGCACTACTATCATCATAGTGCCAATGGGCAGAATCGGGCATCAGCAAGCAGGGTCCATCCCAATGGTGTAGATTCATGTTGTCGGCGACATGGCGGCACAGCGTTTTGGAGCATGCGGCCAGCCGGACGTCGACTGTAACGTCCAGACTCTGGGCAATGAGATTGAACAGCTCGGCGGGGAGCTTCCCCCAGTCGCCATCCAGCTGGTCGTCGTTCGATGCCGCCATGGAGACGAGATGGATTTAAAAGGGCGGATGCAAGTATGTGTGATTGGAGTTTTGTAGGAGAGTCGAGCGGGAAGGAGGAGTGCTGCGGTTCTGCGGAGGGGTGAGGAGAGAAAGCTATGCAAATGGGAGATCTAGAGGATGAAAAAACTTGCTAGCAGCGGTTGGCGAGTGGAGAACGATGATGGAAGTGGAGAGCCAAGGATGGAAACGATGGACATGAAGAGTAGGAGTGGATATGACTTTTTTTATTCTTCAGCAGCTGCATCGAGGCGCCGAGTAAAACTTCGGCTAGGATAGCACGCCACTACGTCCTGGTGCAGTTACTGTCCCGTCAAATCAGTTTGACCACAGAAATGGTTTCTTTATTACAGTATAACTTAATTTTTTCGAACAATATATACTACTCCATTTAATATACTCACTCCGATTCATATTACTTGTCAAATGATATGGATGAATCTAGAACTAAAATGTGTCTAGATATATCTATATTATAGTCAACTAATATGAATCCGAGTTTGTTTGGTTCAAAGGATTTCTAAAGGTATCTTGTACGGAGTAGGATTTTTACACATAGGGATTTTTCCTATAGAGCTTGCTTGATTCAAAGGATTGAGAACCCTCCAAAATACCTATGGATTGCTTTCTCTACAATCCTATCTCTCGGTAATATTGCTATGTGTCTATAACAACTATGAAATGAACTCAATCTCAATAGAAATTTCCTTTGTCTTTCCTAATCAAACAACTAGTTATTTTATGTCTTCGTTTACAAATTAAGATAATTTTTAGGTTATAGGTAATCGTCGAGCTTATGTGATCATCTTTTATGATCAAACTTACTTGATCAGCCGCGGAGGCGCAAAGGAGCAGTGGTGTGCATTAATACGGCCGCATGGGGAAGGCACAGCTAGCGACGATGAGACGTATCGCCAGCATTGGCCTAGGGAACCGTCGCCACCATTAATAAAAGCTATCCCTTTGGGCACCATGTCTCCCACTACTCGTGTCACGCGCGCATGTGGGTTACGGATGGATGGGCTGGGGAAGCCGGACAGAAAACATGACAACCAGGGGGAAAATGAATAAAAATAATACAAAGTCGAAAATATTTCGAAAAATAAACTTTGTAAGAAACTCCATGCGTTTAGCAAATGCGAAGGCAATATGTTGAAACACGTCTAGACCACGTCTAGAACCACCGTCCCAAAGCTTAAGGATTATATTGATTTTTAGAAAGTCAAACTATGTTAAGTTTGACTAAGTTTTTACCAAAAGCATTAATATGCAAGATACAAAATCAATATTATTAGATAGAAAATAAATTATATTTTCATATGGTGTCTACAAAATATTATATGTGCTGATAGATTCTTCTAAGAGTTTGGTCGAACTTTACTTGGTTTGACTTTTCAAGAAAAATATACAAAGCTTTAAGCATTGGAACGGAGGTATTTTTCGAAGCACCTACTTGTCTTTAGAAGACAAAAGAAAACATGGAGTAAGGTTGTTTTTTGTGCAAAAGTTTACGTCAAAATCTGGTTATTTGTGTAAAAAGAATCTCAAATTGTGTTATGTGCAAAAACTGCACCAAGAAGTGGTGGTATGTGCAATTTCCTCCGTCACACAAAAGGCAAGCCATTGATACATACATAATTGTGAATAATTACAAAAGTAGTAGGCAGCTAATAAGCGCACATGATTAAACTGCTATGCGAGATCTTCAGCCACCAGAAGTCGTTCCCGCGCCTCTCTAGCATTGAAAATCACGCGTTCTGCGACTTCCATCAAAGAGACAAGCTGAGCTTTGATCCGTTCTCCCAGATGAATGGCCTCGTCACAACTCCTACGAGCACAGGCCGTGATCTCATCCACTTCTAGGAAAGACACCGCCTGCCTGTACCGAAATATCTTGATCCCTAACTCTCTGTTCTCCTCCCGCATGCTGGCAAGATCCAACTTCATCCTCCGACAAGATAAGCAAGGGGAGTGATCCTGCCAAAGGTAACAACAAACATATCGAGCGTTACCGGCAAACGAAGGGCACAAATTGGCTGATTAACGAATATGGTCACTAACATGTAGGACAGACTTAAGTGGTGTCTACATGTCAGTGACTCGAAGTACCCAAAAACCAGCAACCCAAAGTCAGCTAGTAATATTAACCTCCGTCTTCAGCTCCTTCATCCTCTTGAACGGCGGGGAAGCTGGCAACTTATCTTCTTCTACGACCTCTCGCTGGAACCTGACGTCGAAGGATGAGAGATCCTGCGAACGGATGTGCTGCGCCTGCGCGTGCGATTCCCCAGGGCGCTTCTGGCGTAACTCGGAGTTCTCCGCGCCGAGATGCGGAAGTTCCGCTCCCGGGGCCTTGTTGACCCTAAGCCGAGATAGCTCCTGTGTAAGCCGACGAAAAATGTTCAAAATGTTACAGATCAGGCATATCATTACCAGTGCAAACGAGGTAAGTGAATCTCCGGGATCTCGCCCAACGACCGCGGTTGGTCCAATGCCACCACATCTTCTCCGAGATTGACTAACTCCTTTACATCATCTTCTCCGACATTGACTATCTCCTTTACATCATCTTCTGCTCCGAGCTTGACCATCTCCTTTACATCATCTTCTCCTGCGAGCTTGATCATCTGCCTCACATCATCTTCTCCGGCGATATCGACCCTCTCCTGCGGAAGATAACAGATATAAGTCCGAGTATTACCAGCAAAACGAAGGTAATTAAAAGAGGCGTAGTAACCCTTGTGTCCTGGCTAATCAACGGCGGGGACGCTGAGCCCGCATCGTCTCCTCCGAGATCTCCCTTCGCAGGCAGGATTGTTAGAGACAGTGTACTTCTGGTAGTAGTATTTATGCGTGGGGCGCCAGGGGGTCGAGAAGCTAGGACTGCATCTTCTCCTCCGAGCTCTTCCTTGGTAGACATGACAAATGAAACGAGGTGTGGGGGGCGTAAAAGGTATAAAATGGCGGACGGCCGCCCCGCCTCGGCCCTCCAAGGCTTAATTTTTTTGCCTTACTAAACTAAAAACCCTATTTTGCGTCTCACACGGACTGCCCTCAGAGGGCTGCAGGGTCCCATATGCGTGCAGGTCCCACACTTTAGTGAGCACAAATCATATGCGGTAGGTAGGCAAACTTCCAACAATCTTCTTTGTCAAGTGAAGACACGTCGTCAAGACTCTCTCTCTCTCTCCCCCCTTTTGTCATTGAAAAAAAAAGAATATTAGACGGGCGCGTAGCCTGCACTGCAGGGGGGCGATTTTGACAAAAGTAATCCTTTTGGCGAAGAAAAACACAGAAAGCCACACAAAAAGGTTAGTCCAGTGAAATAGATTGCTCAGAGGGTCAGTCCGTGCTTTTCTTTGCCAAAAGGGTTATTTCTGTCAAAATCGCCGCACTGCAGGTTTGCAGCACTGAAAAACCTTGCGTGCCAGTCAACATCACTTCCCGGATAGGTTGAAGCATTTCGAGGCCGTGACTGCTCTCCCTTCCTCTTCTCCTTCCGTGTGATGCCGCTTCCACCTTTTATCCTTTGCAACATTTGCAAAAAATTGTCCGTGACTTGTGCTCACTGAAGTGTGGGACCTCACGCATGGGAACCACACGTAAGTGACAGACATGTTGGTGTAATAATTCGGGTGATCATTATACTGTATTAGAACTCCGTACAAAGTTTCGTATGGATTCAAGGGTAGGAAAGCCAAGTTAACTTATTTACATGACATTATTTTTTCCATGAAGCCAAGTTAACTCATCTAACACTTGGTACATTTTGGTTATATATTCGAAATTTTACTTGAAACTTGTTGGTCATGCCATTTTACTACTCGCCTAACACTTTTTCCGCGCGTGAAGGGATGGGGTGGGCGTGATGCTACCCTAAATTTGTGGGACCCCAAAAAACTTGCAAATCAAGCCATCCAAAAAAACACACTCTTGTCCCCTACCCCCCATGATTTTGACCTAAATTTGAAATCAAGCCAAAGGTGGTTCAAAAACGGCAATCGGAAATCATGGATTGTTCATCATTTTTCTATATAGCTAGGGAAAATAGCAGACATGCCATACCAATGTTTTAGAAAAGAGCCCTTCAAAAAAGTGTGGCAACATGTTGGAATTCGACCATCTTAATTTCTTCCCACGTGTGAGCTTTGGTACTACTACTACACAAGAACCATGTCAAACTTTTGAATCATGGCCCATTTTATGTATATATTTGCAACTTTTCATGCACGCATGAAAACTTTGCAAAATATGTGCATTTTGGGTTGTCGCACATAAATGTGTGTTTACTTGTCTGCCACCAATTAATCCAATTCTCATTTGTGGGGAAACATGACACGAGATGGCCATTTCCAAAGTTTCATGAATTATCTCAATGTGAATCCATATATGTACAATTTTTGGGGGCTAAATTTCATGTTTTAAACCTAGCTAGTATTTGACCAAGATTCAAATGGGCATAAAATTCAAAAAAAAACAGAAAAATGAAAAACCAAAGCACATAGCCTTCTTATGTCATATAGTAAGAATTCAAGTTGATAAACAAGGTCTAGACATATTCAAACTAGAAAAATCATGTATCTACCCCTAACACTCTAAACTCTGTCTTATGAAGTCAAGCATGAAGAGAAGTGGTTTTGGGTTTCAAACATGGAAATTTCAAAAACCTCCCAAAAGCTTCATTTTAGAGTGACTAAGAAGGATCCATGCTTACCTTTTAATTTTTAGATTTTAAACTTGTTTAAATCTTTGTCAAACCTAGGATTTGACCAAGATTCAAATGGGCATAAAAATTCAGGAAAAAGCCAAAAGAATGATAAACCAAAGCACATAGCATTCTTATGTCATACAGTAAGCATTCAAGTTGATTAACAAGGTCTAGACATATTCAAACTAGAAAATCATGTATATATCTGTCCCTAACCTTAAACTCTGTCTTATATATGAAGTCAATCATGAAGAGAAGTGGTTTGGGTTTCAAACATGAAAATTTCAAGAACATCCCAAAAGTCGCTTCATTTTAGAGTGACTAAGAAGGATCCAGGCTTACCTTTTCGTTTTCATATTATATACTTGTTTAAATCCAGGTCAAACATAGGATTTGACCAAGATTCAAATGGGCATAAAATAAAAAAATAGAAGAATGAAAAACAAAAGCACATAGTCTTCGTATGTCATATAGTAAGCTTTCAAGTTGATAAACAAGGTTTAGACATGTTCAAACCAGACAAATCATGTATCTAGCCCCTAACCATAAACTCGGTCGATCTTATGAAGTCTAGCATGAAGAGAAGTCGTATTGGTTTCAAACATGAAAATTTCAAGAACCACCCAAAATCTTCAAATGGGCATAAAATTCAAAAAAACCAGAAAAATGAAAAACCAAAGCACATAGCCTTCTTATGTCATATAGTAAGAATTCAAGTTGATAAACAAGGTCTAGACATATTCAAACTAGACAAATCATGTATCTACCCCTAACACTCTAAACTCTGTCTTATGAAGTCAATTAAGCATGAAGAGAAGTGGTTTGGGTTTCAAACATGGAAATTTCAAAAACCTCCCAAAAGCTTCATTTTAGAGTGACTAAGAAGGATCCATGCTTACCTTTTAATTTTCAGATTTTAAACTTGTTTAAATCTTTGTGAAACCTAGGATTTGACCAAGATTCAAATGGGCATAAAAATTCAGGAAAAAACCAAAAGATTGATAAACCAAAGCACATAGCATTCTTATGTCATATAGTAAGCATTCAAGTTGATAAACAAGGTCTAGACATATTCAAACTAGAAAATCATGTATATATCTGCCCCTAACCTTAAACTCTGTCTTATGAAGTCAATCATGAAGAGAAGTGGTTTTGGGTTTCAAACATGAAAATTTCAAGAACATCCCAAAAGCCGCTTCATTTTAGAGTGACTAAGAAGGATCCATGCTTACCTTTTCGTTTTCATATTTTATACTTGTTTAAATCCAGGTCAAACATAGGATTTGACCAAGATTCAAATGGGCATAAAATAAAAAAATAGAAGAATGAAAAACAAAAGCACATAGTCTTCTTATGTCATATAGTAAGCTTTCAAGTTGATAAACAAGGTTTAGACATGTTCAAACCAGACAAATCATGTATCTACCCCCTAACCATAAACTCGGTCGATCTTATGAAGTCTAGCATGAACAGAAGTCGTATTGGTTTCAAACATGAAAATTTCAAGAACCTCCCAAAATCTTCAAATGGGCATAAAATTCAAAAAACCGGAAAAATGAAAAACCAAAGCACATAGCCTTCTTATGTCATATAGTAAGCATTCAAGTTGATAAACAAGCATGTCTAGACATATTCAAACCCGACAAATCATGTATCTACCCCCTAACCCTAAACTCTGCATGTCTTATGAAGTCAACCATGAAGAGAAGTGGTTTTGGGTTTCAAACATTGAGATTTCAAGAACCCCCCAAAAGCTTCATTTTAGAATGACTAGCTAGGAAGGATCCAGGCTTACCTTTTCATTTTCATGTTATAGACTTGTTTAAATCTTGGTCAAACCTAGGATTTGACCAAGATTCAAATGGGCATAAACATTCAAAAAAATCAAAAAATCAAAAACCAAAGCACATATAGTCTTCTTATGTCATATAGTAAGAATTGAAGTTGATAAACAAGGTCTAGACATATTCAAACTAGACAAATCATGTATCTACCCCCTAAAGCCCTAAACTAGCTTTGTCTTATGAAGTCAAGCATGAAGAGAAATGGTTTTGGGTTTCAAATTAAACATGGAAATTTCAAGAACCCACCCCCCAAAGCTTCATTTTGGAGTGACTAAGAAGGATCCAGGTTTACCTTTTCATTTTCATGTTTTAAACTGCTTTAGATCTTGGTCAAACCTATGATTTCACCACGACTCAAATGGGCATAAAAAAAAAAATGAAAAACCAAAGCACATAGCCTTCTTATGTCATATATAGTAAGCATTCAACTTGATGAACATGGCTGGTCTAGACATATTCATAATAGAAAAAACGTGTATCTACCCCCTAACGATTAACTCTGTCTTAATTATGAAGTCAAGCATGAAGAGAAGTGTTTTTGGGTTTCAGACATGGAAATTTTGAAAACCTCCCAAAAACTTCATCTTAGAGTGACAAAGAAGGATCCAAGCTTACCTTTTCATTTTCATGTTTTAAGCTTGTTTAAATATTGGTCAAGCCTAGGATTTGACCAAGATTCAAATGGGCATAAAAATTCTGGAAAAATAATAAAAAAAAACCAAAGCACATAGTCTTCTTACGTCATATATATCTATAGTAAGCATATTCAAGTAGATAAACAAGGTATAGACATATTCAAAACAGACAAATCATGTATCTACCCCCTAACCCTAAACTCGGTCTTATGATGCCTAGCATGAAGAGAAGTCGTTTTGGGTTTCAAACGTTTAAGCCAAAAGCCCCATTTCATATATTTCAAATTTGGTTCAAATTTGAAAGACATACAAGTTATAGCACACATAGTGCATACATGTTCACACATACTGCACTAGATGCTAATTAACCCTATAGTTTGAGGCCATTTGGATGAGGTCGAAAAAAATCTTGGATTAGAAATGGGGTTGTTCGAACCCCGTAGTTGGATTTTTTATGAACTTGATCTGTAGTACTGGGCAAAACCCTAGTTTAACGTATTTAATTATAGATTCGTAGGTTGATTTTTCTACCTTTTTATTATTATTACTATGCAGCACATGTGTGTTTGCCCGTCGAGTGAAACTCGGAGGAAGAGGGATCACTCGGAAGGAGAGAAGAAGGGAGAGAATTATGGTGTCTCCCCTTTTTCGGGTGATGATGTTGACTTTTGTGCAGGGTTTGTCAGTGAGCAGGAGGTGCGAGCGAGCGAGCGAGCGAGGCCGAGAATGAGAGAGATTTGTTTTTTTTGTGAGAGGGACAACCGAAGGATCCAGAAGGACCCACAGACTTCCAAAACGCATCCTGATGCGTCTTCTCTTGACAAAGAAGATGGCTTGGAGTTTGCGTACCTACTGCACTTGACTTGTGCTCACTGAAGTGTGGGACCTCACGCATGGGCACCACACGTAAGTGACAGACCTGTTGGTGTAAAAACTCGGTTGATTATTATAGTGCATTAGAACAAAGTTTCCTATGGATTCAACGGTAGGAAATCCAAGTTAACTCATTTACATGACATTAATTTTTCCATGAAGCAAAGTTAACACATCTATCAATTGGTACATTTTGGAGTGACTAAGAAGGATCCATGCTTATTCGTTTTCACGTGTTAAATTTGTTTAAATCTTGCTCAAACCTAGGATTTCACCAAGATTGAAATGGGCATGAAAATTCAAAAAAAAATGAAATACCAATGCACATAGTCTTCTTCTGTCATATAGTAAGCATTCAAGATGATAAACAAGGTCTAGACATATTCAAACCAGGCAAATCATGTATCTACTCCCTAACGACCCTAAACTCCGTCTTATGAAGTAAGGCATGAAGAGAAGTGGTTTTGGGTTTCAAACATGCAAATTTCAAAAACCTCCCAAAAGCTTCATTTTAGAGTGACTAAGAAGGATCGAGGCTTACCTTTTCATTTTCATGTTTTAAACTTGTTTAAATCTTGGTCAAACCTAGCTAGTATTTGACCAAGATTCAAATGGGCATAAAATTCAAAAAAACAGAAAAATGAAAAACCAAAGCACATAGCCTTCTTATGTCATATAGTAAGAATTCAAGTTGATAAACAAGGTCTAGACATATTCAAACTAGACAAATCATGTATCTACCCCTAACACTCTAAACTCTGTCTTATGAAGTCAATTAAGCATGAAGAGAAGTGGTTTGGGTTTCAAACATGGAAATTTCAAAAACCTCCCAAAAGCTTCATTTTAGAGTGACTAAGAAGGATCCATGCTTACCTTTTAATTTTCAGATTTTAAACTTGTTTAAATCTTTGTGAAACCTAGGATTTGACCAAGATTCAAATGGGCATAAAAATTCAGGAAAAAACCAAAAGATTGATAAACCAAAGCACATAGCATTCTTATGTCATATAGTAAGCATTCAAGTTGATAAACAAGGTCTAGACATATTCAAACTAGAAAATCATGTATATATCTGCCCCTAACCTTAAACTCTGTCTTATGAAGTCAATCATGAAGAGAAGTGGTTTTGGGTTTCAAACATGAAAATTTCAAGAACATCCCAAAAGCCGCTTCATTTTAGAGTGACTAAGAAGGATCCATGCTTACCTTTTCGTTTTCATATTTTATACTTGTTTAAATCCAGGTCAAACATAGGATTTGACCAAGATTCAAATGGGCATAAAATAAAAAAAATAGAAGAATGAAAAACAAAAGCACATAGTCTTCTTATGTCATATAGTAAGCTTTCAAGTTGATAAACAAGGTTTAGACATGTTCAAACCAGACAAATCATGTATCTACCCCCTAACCATAAACTCGGTCGATCTTATGAAGTCTAGCATGAACAGAAGTCGTATTGGTTTCAAACATGAAAATTTCAAGAACCTCCCAAAATCTTCAAATGGGCATAAAATTCAAAAAACCGGAAAAATGAAAAACCAAAGCACATAGCCTTCTTATGTCATATAGTAAGCATTCAAGTTGATAAACAAGCATGTCTAGACATATTCAAACCCAACAAATCATGTATCTACCCCTAACCCTAAACTCTGCATGTCTTATGAAGTCAACCATGAAGAGAAGTGGTTTTGGGTTTCAAACATTGAGATTTCAAGAACCCCCAAAAGCTTCATTTTAGAATGACTAAGAAGGATCCAGGCTTACCTTTTCATTTTCATGTTATAGACTTGTTTAAATCTTGGTCAAACCTAGGATTTGACCAAGATTCAAATGGGCATAAACATTCAGAAAAAATCAAAAAATCAAAAACCAAAGCACATATAGTCTTCTTATGTCATATAGTAAGAATTGAAGTTGATAAACAAGGTCTAGACATATTCAAACCAGACAAATCGTGTATCTACACCTAACCCTAAACTATATCTAATGAAGTCAAGCATGATGAGAAATGGTTTTGGGTTTCAAACATGGAAATTTCAAAAACCTCCCAAAAGCTTCATTTTAGAGTGACTAAGAAGGATCCAGGCTTACCTTTTCATTTTCATGTTTTAAACTTATTTAAATCCTGGTCAAAACTAGGATTTGATCAAGATTCAAATGGGTATAAAATAAAATAAAAAACGCACCTAGCCTTTTTCTGTCATATAATGATCATTCAAGTTGATAAACATGGTCTAGACATACTCAAACTAGAAAATCGTGTATCTACCCTGTCCCTGGCTAACCCTAAACTATGTCTTATGAAGTCAAGCATGAAGAGAAGTGGTTTTGGGTTTCAGACATGGAAATTTTGAAAACCTCCCAAAAACTTCATCTTAGAGTGACAAAGAAGGATCCAAGCTTACCTTTTCATTTTCATATTTTAAGCTTGTTTAAATATTGGTCAAGCCTAGGATTTGACCAAGATTCAAATGGGCATAAAAATTCAAAAAAAAAAAAAAAAACCAAAGCACATAGTCTTCTTACGTCATATAGTAAGCATTCAAGTTGATAAATAAGGTCTAGACATAATCAAACTAGAAAAATCATGTATCTACCCCTAACGACCCTAAACTCCGTCTTATGAAGTAAGGCATGAAGAGAAATGGTTTTGGGTTTCAAACATGCAAATTTCAAAAACCTCCCAAAAGCTTCATTTTAGAGTGACTAAGAAGGATCGAGGCTTACCTTTTCATTTTCATGTTTTAAACTTGTTTAAATCTTGGTCAAACCTAGCTAGTATTTGAACCAAAGCACATAGCCTTCTTATGTCATATAGTAAGAATTCAAGTTGATAAACAAGGTCTAGACATATTCAAACTAGACAAATCATGTATCTACCCCTAACACTCTAAACTCTGTCTTATGAAGTCAATTAAGCATGAAGAGAAGTGGTTTTGGGTTTCAAACATGGAAATTTCAAAAACCTCCCAAAAGCTTCATTTTAGAGTGACTAAGAAGGATCCATGCTTACCTTTTAATTTTCAGATTTTAAACTTGTTTAAATCTTTGTGAAACCTAGGATTTGACCAAGATTCAAATGGGCATAAAAATTCAGGAAAAAACCAAAAGATTGATAAACCAAAGCACATAGCATTCTTATGTCATATAGTAAGCATTCAAGTTGATAAACAAGGTCTAGACATATTCAAACTAGAAAATCATGTATATATCTGCCCCTAACCTTAAACTCTGTCTTATGAAGTCAATCATGAAGAGAAGTGGTTTTGGGTTTCAAACATGAAAATTTCAAGAACATCCCAAAAGCCGCTTCATTTTAGAGTGACTAAGAAGGATCCATGCTTACCTTTTCGTTTTCATATTTTATACTTGTTTAAATCCAGGTCAAACATAGGATTTGACCAAGATTCAAATGGGCATAAAATAAAAAAATAGAAGAATGAAAAACAAAAGCACATAGTCTTCTTATGTCATATAGTAAGCTTTCAAGTTGATAAACAAGGTTTAGACATGTTCAAACCAGACAAATCATGTATCTACCCCCTAACCATAAACTCGGTCGATCTTATGAAGTCTAGCATGAAGAGAAGTCGTATTGGTTTCAAACATGAAAATTTCAAGAACCTCCCAAAATCTTCAAATGGGCATAAAATTCAAAAAACCGGAAAAATGAAAAACCAAAGCACATAGCCTTCTTATGTCATATAGTAAGCATTCAAGTTGATAAACAAGCATGTCTAGACATATTCAAACCCAACAAATCATGTATCTACCCCTAACCCTAAACTCTGCATGTCTTATGAAGTCAACCATGAAGAGAAGTGGTTTTGGGTTTCAAACATTGAGATTTCAAGAACCCCCCAAAAGCTTCATTTTAGAATGACTAAGAAGGATCCAGGCTTACCTTTTCATTTTCATGTTATAGACTTGTTTAAATCTTGGTCAAACCTAGGATTTGACCAAGATTCAAATGGGCATAAACATTCAGAAAAAATCAAAAAATCAAAAACCAAAGCACATATAGTCTTCTTATGTCATATAGTAAGAATTGAAGTTGATAAACAAGGTCTAGACATATTCAAACCAGACAAATCGTGTATCTACACCTAACCATAAACTATATCTAATGAAGTCAAGCATGATGAGAAATGGTTTTGGGTTTCAAACATGGAAATTTCAAAAACCTCCCAAAAGCTTCATTTTAGAGTGACTAAGAAGGATCCAGGCTTACCTTTTCATTTTCATGTTTTAAACTTATTTAAATCCTGGTCAAAACTAGGATTTGATCAAGATTCAAATGGGTATAAAATAAAATAAAAAACGCACCTAGCCTTTTTCTGTCATATAATGATCATTCAAGTTGATAAACATGGTCTAGACATATTCAAACTAGAAAATCGTGTATCTACCCTGTCCCTGGCTAACCCTAAACTCTGTCTTATGAAGTCAAGCATGAAGAGAAGTGGTTTTGGGTTTCAGACATGGAAATTTTGAAAACCTCCCAAAAACTTCATCTTAGAGTGACAAAGAAGGATCCAAGCTTACCTTTTCATTTTCATGTTTTAAGCTTGTTTAAATATTGGTCAAGCCTAGGATTTGACCAAGATTCAAATGGGCATAAAAATTCTGGAAAAAAATAAAAAAAAACCAAAGCACATAGTCTTCTTACGTCATATAGTAAGAATTCAAGTTGATAAACAAGGTCTAGACATATTCAAACTAGAAAAATCATGTATCTACCCCTAACACTCTAAACTCTGTCTTATGAAGTCAAGCATGAAGAGAAGTGGTTTTGGGTTTCAAACATGGAAATTTCAAAAACCTCCCAAAAGCTTCATTTTAGAGTGACTAAGAAGGATCCATGCTTACCTTTTAATTTTTAGATTTTAAACTTGTTTAAATCTTTGTGAAACCTAGGATTTGACCAAGATTCAAATGGGCATAAAAATTCAGGAAAAAGCCAAAAGAATGATAAACCAAAGCACATAGCATTCTTATGTCATACAGTAAGCATTCAAGTTGATTAACAAGGTCTAGACATATTCAAACTAGAAAATCATGTATATATCTGTCCCTAACCTTAAACTCTGTCTTATATATGAAGTCAATCATGAAGAGAAGTGGTTTGGGTTTCAAACATGAAAATTTCAAGAACATCCCAAAAGTCGCTTCATTTTAGAGTGACTAAGAAGGATCCAGGCTTACCTTTTCGTTTTCATATTATATACTTGTTTAAATCCAGGTCAAACATAGGATTTGACCAAGATTCAAATGGGCATAAAATAAAAAAATAGAAGAATGAAAAACAAAAGCACATAGTCTTCGTATGTCATATAGTAAGCTTTCAAGTTGATAAACAAGGTTTAGACATGTTCAAACCAGACAAATCATGTATCTAGCCCCTAACCATAAACTCGGTCGATCTTATGAAGTCTAGCATGAAGAGAAGTCGTATTGGTTTCAAACATGAAAATTTCAAGAACCACCCAAAATCTTCAAATGGGCATAAAATTCAAAAAAACCAGAAAAATGAAAAACCAAAGCACATAGCCTTCTTATGTCATATAGTAAGAATTCAAGTTGATAAACAAGGTCTAGACATATTCAAACTAGACAAATCATGTATCTACCCCTAACACTCTAAACTCTGTCTTATGAAGTCAAGCATGAAGAGAAGTGGTTTTGGGTTTCAAACATGGAAATTTCAAAAACCTCCCAAAAGCTTCATTTTAGAGTGACTAAGAAGGATCCATGCTTACCTTTTAATTTTCAGATTTTAAACTTGTTTAAATCTTTGTGAAACCTAGGATTTGACCAAGATTCAAATGGGCATAAAAATTCAGGAAAAAACCAAAAGAATGATAAACCAAAGCACATATCATTCTTATGTCATAGAGTAAGCATTCAAGTTGATTAACAAGGTCTAGACATATTCAAACTAGAAAATCATGTATATATCTATTCCTAACCTTAAACTCTGTCTTATGAAGCAATCATGAAGAGAAGTGGTTTTGGGTTTCAAACATGAAAATTTCAAGAACATCCCAAAAGTCGCTTCATTTTAGAGTGACTAAGAAGGATCCAGGCTTACCTTTTCGTTTTCATATTTTATACTTGTTTAAATCCAGGTCAAACATAGGATTTGACCAAGATTCAAATGGGCATAAAATAAAAAAATAGAAGAATGAAAAACAAAAGCACATAGTCTTCTTATGTCATATAGTAAGCTTTCAAGTTGATAAACAAGGTTTAGACATGTTCAAACCAGACAAATCATGTATCTACCCCCTAACCATAAACTCGGTCGATCTTATGAAGTCTAGCATGAAGAGAAGTCGTATTGGTTTCAAACATGAAAATTTCAAGAACCACCCAAAATCTTCAAATGGGCATAAAATTCAAAAAACCAGAAAAATGAAAAACCAAAGCACATAGCCTTCTTATGTCATATAGTAAGCATTCAAGTTGATAAACAAGCATGTCTAGACATATTCAAACCCGACAAATCATGTATCTACCCCTAACCCTAAACTCTGCATGTCTTATGAAGTCAACCATGAAGAGAAGTGGTTTTGGGTTTCAAACATTGAGATTTCAAGAACCCCCCAAAAGCTTCATTTTAGAATGACTAGCTAGGAAGGATCCAGGCTTACCTTTTCATTTTCATGTTATAGACTTGTTTAAATCTTGGTCAAACCTAGGATTTGACCAAGATTCAAATGGGCATAAACATTCAAAAAAATCAAAAAATCAAAAACCAAAGCACATATAGTCTTCTTATGTCATATAGTAAGAATTGAAGTTGATAAACAAGGTATAGACATATTCAAACTAGACAAATCATGTATCTACCCCCTAAAGCCCTAAACTAGCTTTGTCTTATGAAGTCAAGCATGAAGAGAAATGGTTTTGGGTTTCAAATTAAACATGGAAATTTCAAGAACCCCCCCCCAAAGCTTCATTTTGGAGTGACTAAGAAGGATCCAGGTTTACCTTTTCATTTTCATGTTTTAAACTGCTTTAGATCTTGGTCAAACCTATGATTTCACCACGACTCAAATGGGCATAAAAATAAAAAAAATAAAAAAATGAAAAACCAAAGCACATAGCCTTCTTATGTCATATATAGTAAGCATTCAACTTGATGAACATGGCTGGTCTAGACATATTCATAATAGAAAAAACGTGTATCTACCCCCTAACGATTAATTAACTTTGTCTTAATTATGAAGTCAAGCATGAAGAGAAGTGTTTTTGGGTTTCAGACATGGAAATTTTGAAAACCTCCCAAAAACTTCATCTTAGAGTGACAAAGAAGGATCCAAGCTTACCTTTTCATTTTCATGTTTTAAGCTTGTTTAAATATTGGTCAAGCCTAGGATTTGACCAAGATTCAAATGGGCATAAAAATTCTGGAAAAATAAAAAAAAACCAAAGCACATAGTCTTCTTACGTCATATATATCTATAGTAAGCATATTCAAGTAGATAAACAAGGTATAGACATATTCAAAACAGACAAATCATGTATCTACCCCCTAACCCTAAACTCGGTCTTATGATGCCTAGCATGAAGAGAAGTCGTTTTGGGTTTCAAACGTTTAAGCCAAAAGCCCCATTTCATATATTTCAAATTTGGTTCAAATTTGAAAGACATACAAGTTATAGCACACATAGTGCATACATGTTCACACATACTGCACTAGATGCTAATTAACCCTATAGTTTGAGGCCATTTGGATGAGGTCGAAAAAATCTTGGATTAGAAATGGGGTTGTTCGAACCCCGTAGTTGGATTTTTTATGAACTTGATCTGTAGTACTGGGCAAAACCCTAGTTTAACGTATTTAATTATAGATTCGTAGGTTGATTTTTCTACCTTTTTATTATTATTACTATGCAGCACATGTGTGTTTGCCCGTCGAGTGAAACTCGGAGGAAGAGGGATCACTCGGAAGGAGAGAAGAAGGGAGAGAATTATGGTGTCTCCCCTTTTTCGGGTGATGATGTTGACTTTTGTGCAGGGTTTGTCAGTGAGCAGGAGGTGCGAGCGAGCGAGCGAGCGAGCGAGTCGAGCGAGGCCGAGAATGAGAGAGATTTGTTTTTTTTGTGAGAGGGACAACCGAAGGATCCAGAAGGACCCACAGACTTCCAAAACGCATCCTGATGCGTCTTCTCTTGACAAAGAAGATGGCTTGGAGTTTGCGTACCTACTGCACTTGACTTGTGCTCACTGAAGTGTGGGACCTCACGCATGGGCACCACACGTAAGTGACAGACCTGTTGGTGTAAAAACTCGGTTGATTATTATAGTGCATTAGAACAAAGTTTCCTATGGATTCAACGGTAGGAAATCCAAGTTAACTCATTTACATGACATTAATTTTTCCATGAAGCAAAGTTAACACATCTATCAATTGGTACATTTTGGAGTGACTAAGAAGGATCCATGCTTATTCGTTTTCACGTGTTAAATTTGTTTAAATCTTGCTCAAACCTAGGATTTCACCAAGATTGAAATGGGCATGAAAATTCAAAAAAAAATGAAATACCAATGCACATAGTCTTCTTCTGTCATATAGTAAGCATTCAAGATGATAAACAAGGTCTAGACATATTCAAACCAGGCAAATCATGTATCTACTCCCTAACGACCCTAAACTCCGTCTTATGAAGTAAGGCATGAAGAGAAGTGGTTTTGGGTTTCAAACATGCAAATTTCAAAAACCTCCCAAAAGCTTCATTTTAGAGTGACTAAGAAGGATCGAGGCTTACCTTTTCATTTTCATGTTTTAAACTTGTTTAAATCTTGGTCAAACCTAGCTAGTATTTGACCAAGATTCAAATGGGCATAAAATTAAAAAAACAGAAAAATGAAAAACCAAAGCACATAGCCTTCTTATGTCATATAGTAAGAATTCAAGTTGATAAACAAGGTCTAGACGTATTCAAACTAGACAAATCATGTATCTACCCCTAACACTCTAAACTCTGTCTTATGAAGTCAATTAAGCATGAAGAGAAGTGGTTTTGGGTTTCAAACATGGAAATTTCAAAAACCTCCCAAAAGCTTCATTTTAGAGTGACTAAGAAGGATCCATGCTTACCTTTTAATTTTCAGATTTTAAACTTGTTTAAATCTTTGTGAAACCTAGGATTTGACCAAGATTCAAATGGGCATAAAAATTCAGGAAAAAACCAAAAGATTGATAAACCAAAGCACATAGCATTCTTATGTCATATAGTAAGCATTCAAGTTGATAAACAAGGTCTAGACATATTCAAACTAGAAAATCATGTATATATCTGCCCCTAACCTTAAACTCTGTCTTATGAAGTCAATCATGAAGAGAAGTGGTTTTGGGTTTCAAACATGAAAATTTCAAGAACATCCCAAAAGCCGCTTCATTTTAGAGTGACTAAGAAGGATCCATGCTTACCTTTTCGTTTTCATATTTTATACTTGTTTAAATCCAGGTCAAACATAGGATTTGACCAAGATTCAAATGGGCATAAAATAAAAAAATAGAAGAATGAAAAACAAACACTACAAGAAAAGTTCTGATAGACAACGTCCCAAAATCGTCAACTAAGGGGCATTTTTCGTCGCCTATGGGCCTAACCCGACGATATGGGTTCTGTTGTCGAAACTGCGTCAGGCAAAGTCCAACGACGATTTTTTCGGTCCGTCGCGCTTGGGCGCCCTTCCGCCACGGAAAATCGGACCGTTGCGGAAGTGTTTTCGGGAGCCCGTTGACTGCTGACGTCATGCAAACTGACACGTGGCAGACGCCGTTAACTGCCAGTTAACGGCGTTAACCGGCTGAAACCCCGTGGTAGATGGTAGGCCCACACGAGGCCTGCCACGTCTTAAGCGGGCCGGGCCAGATGACATAGTTTGACCGGTCAACTATATAGCTGGGCTGGTCCATTAGTTACGTGGGCCGGGCCTAACCTCTAATGTTGACTGGTCAAAACTTAAATGGGCCGGCCCATTTAACATGTGGGGTCCACCTTACAGCAACAGGGCCGGCCCAAGAAGCAAGTGGGCCGGGCCAAAAACACAGGTGGGTCCCACTTTCCTAAAAGGCCGGCCCATTTAGTGTGTGGGGTCCACCGTATAGCAAGTGGGCCGGCCCAACAAGCTAGTGGGCCGGGCCAAAAACACAGGTGGGTCCCACTTTCCAGTTAAAGGATCGGCCCATTAAGTTTGTGGGGTCCACCATATAGCAAGTGGGCTGGCCCAACAAAATAGTGGGCCGGGCCAAAAACAGGTGGGTCCCACTTTCCTGTTAAAGGCCCATTTAGTACGTGGGGCCCACCATATAGCCAGTGGGCTGGCCCACCAAGATAGTGGGCCGGGCCAAAACACAGGTGGGTCCCACATTCCTGTTAATGGGCCGGCCCATTTGGTATGCGGGTCCACCATATAGAAAGTGGGCCGGCCCAACAAGATAGTGGGCCGGGCCAAAAACACAGGACGGTCCCACCTTCCACTTAAAGGGCCGGCCCATTTACCATGTAGGACCACCATAGAGCAAGTGGGGCCCAACAAGATAGTGGGCCGGCCCAATAAGCACATGTGGGCCCCACTTTCCTGTTAAAGGGCCGGCCCAACTAGTATGTGGGGTCCACAATATAGCAAGTGGGCCGGCCCAACAAGATAGTGGGCCGGGCCAAAAACACAGGTGGGTCCCACTTTCCTACTAAAGGGCCGGCCCATTTATTATGTGGGGTCCTCCAAAAAAGCAAATGGGCTGGCCCAACTAATTAGTGGGCCGGCCCAGTAGTTGGTGGGGTCCACCTTAAAGCAAGTGGGCCAGCCCAATTAGTGTGTGGGGTCCACCGTAAATCAAATGGGCTGGCCCAAGAAGTAAGTGGGCCAGCCCGTTTAGTTGTTGTTTATATGCCGGCATAATATGCGCTTTAGGATTTTGCGGGCAGGCACATATGTGATTTCGCTTGATTGGGCCGTTTAAGGGATGGGAATTCGTGATTTAGATACTGAGAATATTTACGCAGCATTGATTTCTGTCGGATAGCCTCACTTACCACAAGCACCAAAGAAAAAATGCGCGAAAGAACTATAAAAACTAACTAAATATTACATCAGCTGCAAGGCATTGAAAAAAATATTACAGAACCCAGAGAAATTGAATGGTAATTAAACCTAGCAATACAATGAAGCGATCCGGCAATCTTTTAAGTTGTCCATGCAGCACCTATATCTGAAACAAAGACATTACAAGTTAAGACAACAACAATGGAAAGGCAAAGACACTACAATATTGTTTGGCAAAGAATTTGGAACTCATCATTTCGTCGTTATAACAAGATCATTGTAATGCGCACAATAAGCAAACAAAGAGTGCATGCCGCATACCAACAGCCAATATAACAGAGCATGTTAGAATGAAACAACAGACTTACTACTGTCGAGTCCCATGCAAACCAACATGTTCAGGGAGTACAAAATTGGCATGAACAACATAGTAGCAGGCTATAAATTTTGTAACAACGACTGAGCAAGATGAAGTTATGATGGCTACATCTACAGAGCAGGGAATGTAAACCAAAAATAGAAGTTACGATGGCAAAAGCTAAAGAGGAGGGAATGTGAACCAACATGTGCCAAGTGCAATTACTTCATTTTGGCCGTGAACTAAATAATACTCCTGAACTTATAGTGAAGGGGATGCAAATCAAGATGTTTCGGGATATAAACTTGTAATGAGCAACACATGGAGGATAGTTAATGCTGGAGCTTAGGATGGACCAGATACAGAATATAGTGGGATCACCTGTGAACTTGTATAAGAGGGAATGCAAACCAATATGTTCAGCTTTCCATATGTGAGCGTCATGCCAAGTCAGAGAAACAAGTCAATAATGCAGCTTTTGAAGAACAAGATGGCACGCAAAATTATTATCTAGTAGTATGACAAGTTTATTTGTACTACAGGCTAGATAGCAGAGTGATAGCATGCCAAACTAAGTCCTTACTTTGTTAGCTTACAATGAACTAGATACAAAACAATGGCATCACCTGTAGTACAGGGAATGCAAGCCAACATGTTCATGGAGTAAAAAATTGGCACAAACAACATAGTAGCAGGCCATAATTTTTGTAACAACGACTGAGCAAGATAAAGTTATGATGGCTAGATCTACAGAGCAGGGAATGTAAACCAAATATAGAAGTTACGATGCCAAAAGCTATAGAGCAGGGAATGCGAACCAACATGTGCAATTACTTAAAATTGGCCATGAACTAAATAATAGCAGGATGTTACTATAATACCTACAGTATAATTTTTGTAACAACGACTGAGCAAGATAGAAGTTATGATGGCTACATCTACAGAGCAGGGAATGCAAACCAAAATGTTCAATCGCTTAAAGTTAGCAATGAAGTAGAAAATAGCAACGTGTTACGGTCATAGCTAGGAATGAACTAAAAGAGCTTCAGACAAACAAGCATCTGAACCCAGAACATGGCGCTAAAACAAGGGACTTACATTAGGAGAAGCACTCTGTGGGAGTCACAGCAGATCTTCCTGGGGTTGATAGATCCGGTGATGAAGTACGCTACATGTGCTACTTGGGGTTGGAGAGACGGCCATTACACTTCATGGTTACTCATCTCATCTGCAAAAACGTAACGGCGCGTCGTTAGCACAAACAGGTTCCCCCAAGATTAAACAAGAACTTGCAGGCAAGCAATAGAAAAGCGACAGTAGAAGAGTTTAGATCATGCACTGCGCCGGTGAAGCAGATCCGGTTCATGCACAGCGGTGTCGGTGAGCAAGATCCGATGCGGTGGACGACGGATCCGGCGAAGCGGCTCCGGCGGGGTGGACGATACCGCAGCTGAAGCGACTGCGGTAGACTGCTGGATGAGCATATGGTTTCGAGGTTCGGCGGGGATGATCCGGTCCGGTTGATGACGGCGTCGATGAAGCGGCTCCGGCAGGCAGCCGGATGACGAGGATCGCGAGGGCTCGGGTAGGCCAGGGAAGTCCGGCGGGGATGTTCCGGTGCGGTGGTCGTGGAGGTGGTAGAGAGAGGGACTTGAGAAGTTCCGGTGGGTGGTCTCAGATGAGAGACTGAAGGAAATGTATTTTTTTTGGGAGGGTTTCCGGGCTAGGGAGGTGGTGATCGAAAAAATGACGGGCAAACCCCTCACCAACCGACTTTGCTGTCATCTCCACAGGGGTAGAATGGGAATTTGGAAGCGTGTGAAATTTTTGTATTTTGTGGGCGGGAAGTTTTGCCGCTATGAGATTTTGAATTTCGCTAAGGTACAAGTATAATGATAAAAAATTGTGACACCGTACTAGTACCTCTGTTCATGGCCGAGTGCAAAATCAAATCATCATCACGTTGAATATAGGTCACTACCATGATCATGATCTATCTTCTTAATCCCATTCAAAAATGCGTTTGAAATATTTCAGGATTGGTGGGAGATTTTGCCGCCCGACAGAGATTAAATTAAACCACACGTTCGACAATTCAAACTTGAGACCTTGGCTATGATACCATTTAAGTTCGAACTGATTCAAAAAAGGCTAGGCAATTAATTTATATAACATCCACAGGAACAACTACCAAGTTGATCCCAACCGCAGATAAATGCATCCACCAACAAAAGTCTGAACGGTGCCTTAATCTAAGGAAACATTTCACAAGACCAATGTACTCACTATGTTAGTGTTCATCTCCAATTATCTATGGCATTTTCTTAGTCTTTGGGAGATTATAACGAACTTGATTGGCCTCGTGCAGTAGGGCATCACATGCTTCTAATCTCGATCTCAACATGTCAACTTTTGTTCTTAGCATAGCTGTTGCAACTCGTTCTACTTGGAGTTGTTCCTCCAAAACTTGAGCAGAGAAAGACTTGGACTTGGGCTTCAAAACCCAGCATTTCGCAGGAAAGAGTTTTTGGTGATATCTTTATCTTTCCCGGGTTTTGCCATCTCAAATTTCATATTAGCCAGACAAGTTTTGAGTTGTGTAAAAAGAAAAGTTATTACAGAGAAAAATGCAGATGGTAGATTTAATGTGTACGAACTACTTTTAATCATACAAGTTGACATGCCTGACTATAATAAGGACCATCTATCTTGCTAGCAGGCATAATTATTAATGGGCTACCATGTACGGGAACCGTATCCTCTAACGTGAAGGAGCTAAGTCAGGAAAAATAAAGAAGCAAAGTCAGGCTTCTGTAGCATAAGTACAAGGTTATGCACTGTCTTTAACTAATAAAGGTGATTACTGTAGATGTTTAAAAACTAAACTAAATTTTATTACACCATAATTTTCTCTGCATGTAATTACTTCAAATGCAAGACACAAGTTTGTATTGTGCAAATTAATTTAAATTATTTGGATTTTAGACATATGGTTTGGGGGAAGGAAAGTTAGAGTACTGTAGCTTCTCTAACTTTTCACCTTCAAGTTAGAGTACTGTAGCTTCTCTAACTTTTCACCCATGTACGTAGTCCTTCCAAGAAACAGCCGTTATTGCATTACGAGCAGAAAACAGTTCACACGTGCGCTCAGATTCAAATTTTCAGCATGCAGTCGATTTATGGTTTAATTGAAGTACACATCAGGATATTATTTCACACAAAATACAGCAGCCACATGGAACATATCTAATTTTAGTACAACAACAAAATTTGCAATTATTACAGACCACGAAATTTTGAACGAAATTTTGAGCAGTAATTAGTTACAGCATTGGCATCAGCAGTCCACTTGACTGAACAACAGAATCAAAGTTTATTTAGACACCTTCAATTCCCAGACACATCACAACTGGCTTACCATGACAAGTGCATAGGAGATTCTTTAGAACATTTTCTGTCAAAGTTTGCCTATTTTTCAATTCATGTATCTCTTGGCGTGTCTTGGCAATTAATTCATCAGCATCTTTGTTTTCCCGCCCAAATATATCAACTGCCTCTTGGAGTGCATCCCCGAAATCTCTTTGTGCCGGATTAAGTTGACCAATAGATACCATGGGCCTATGCGAGCAATATGCACTCTCACTGCTGCTTTGTGAAACATCAATACTTGAGGCATTGGCCCTTGCTTCTGGCATTGTAGCTTTATTTGAAGCCTGAAATTTAGATAAAACAAGTTACAACATCATATGATGCAATAAAAGACCTCCAATTTCAAGAACATCATTGAGCTGATATAACACAACAAGCAATCAAAAATAGAGCCTCGTACATCTATTTCTTCTGGAATGGTTGGTGTACCGGACTCAGTGGACCAATGAGAGCACGTGCCACTGTCACTGTTGCTCTGTGAAATGACCGCAACACTTGATAAATGGGTTGTCCCTACTGACATTACAGCTTTGTTTGCAGGCTGAAACTAAGACAAAACAAGTTAAAATGCAATACAATACAAGGCAAACAAACAGCATTGTTGACATAATTTTGAAAGAACCATGGGCAGATACAACAAAGAAACCAGTTAAGCCACATGCCTCTTAGAACAAACCAAACTAGATCATGGCGATGATGTATACAATGAACCAAGCAACTAGACATCATGTGCCCAATAACGAAGCCAGGTCACTGCACAGAAGAAATCTAGCAAATAGCCAAATACAGTCAAAAGATGTGCATGTTGGATTTGATACTATTAGGAAAATAATGTATGATTGATTTAAGCATGACTCAGATAGTGCCTTCGACATCGCAGAAGGTCAATGCAACAATTAATTGTATGGCTTGTATGAAGTGCCATAACATTTAAATTAAGCATAACGAGGCATTGCTTAATCTGAGAACTGAGTGCTAGCTCAGTGGCAAGGCTTGCGAGTGCGCAGCCAGCCCACCCGGGTTCGAGTCCCAACAGGACCGAATTAAACGGGGTGTTATCTAGCGCGTATAAATTCGCTGCTAGAGAGGTCTCATCATCTATCTCACAACGTATAGACAAGGGAGGGAATCTTCCTACGTTGGTCAACGTTTAGGCAATGCTTAATCTTGAATTCATGATCAAACTCAAACAAAAAAGGGCATATAACAAGTAGCACCATGTGCATCATGTATAATAGATTACTAGAAACTGAATGAAGCAATTGAACATGGAGCGTATTATATAAACAGCCAGATCATTTGAATATGGATATACCACATCATGTCAATGGGACTCAGAAAAACAAAGCTAGACATTTAAACAAGTAATATAACTATTTTTTCACCATGTTTCAAGTAGAATAGGAAGCTAGGTTAGGAATAAAGCAATCATGTTTCAAGTAGAATAGGAAGCTAGGTTAGGAATAAAGCAATAAAAAAACACAAAGTGCATCATTTCAGCTAGGATCATTTCTATCAAACTTCATGCACTAGCCATGGAACAACAGGCAAACTCAATGAAGCAACAGGCAAAAAATTAACATAATAGAATTTCAGGACTTGTATTAACATAGCCAAATCATGTAACTTATACCCAGGCATGCCGGATGCCAGATGGGTCAAAGGCAGTGTGCAATGTTCCATATGGTCATTGTTTATATTTTATTAGATTCCATTAGGCAACTTAGGTAGTGCAACATACAGAAAATGATGCAATTGAACTATGCACAGGAGGTAAATTAACATTCCAAAAAAAACAGGGAACTTACGTGAGCTTTTTTTTGAGTCACACGGACCTCATCGGGTACTTGGACAGAAGAACCTGGTGCCTCACTGTTTCTCCTCTGCATGAAGGAGAGGCCAATTGTAAACAGAAACAGGTCCAAGATATAGAAGTTTGCATTAAGCAATATACAAAAAACAGCAGGTACTTACATGATTATAGGCGAGCTTTACTCTACGTTTATGAGTGTAAGATGTGCCTGCTGCACGTGTAATAACAACAAACAGTTACGAGTCACGGCTTTGCTATAATTAAATTGACACCAAATAGTAGTAGAAGCATTATGACGTGCATAAACATGTAATACAGGATCGCAGAAAGATATCAAACATGATGTAACTAGAGCAGTAGCCTACGGCCAAATAGTGAGAAATTGTAATCGTGTCAATTGTGGACTTGTATAGCCTACCCCAACTTGTTTGGGAATAAAGGCTTTGTTGTTGTTGTTGTCAATCGTGGACATGTAGAGCATTCAACGGCTCATGATTGGTGGCTCATATTTTGTAGAGTTTCAGCGAATGGGTGGGTTAGGTTACTCAGACCACCACACTGTGTATTTATATCATCTGAGTTAGGGTTACAATACTACTGGACATGGGCCTCTATGGGCCTCACACTGGATACAATATTACTACAGCGCTACTACTAAACTCACTCATGGTCCAACACACCCCCTCAAGATGATCATGGGTAAACAACCATGGCCATCTTGCAACAACAACATGACACATATGACAACTACCAGTAATGAACATTCAGCATAACTCCTAGGATACATGACAGCATTGCACTTTCCATCATCTTGTCATCTCGATTCATCTCTTCATCAGCAGCGAAGATATCCAGCTTCAACCATCTGGGATACGCACAACTCCTAACCATACACGTCCTCAACAACCCCGGCTGCCTCACCACACAAGTTCCGCAGAACCATCCACACTCGCCTCAATGTCCTCAGCCTCTCTTCTCCACTCTGCCCGGCCACCTCTTCCGTCTCTCCCACAAACCCCCAGCCAACTCCTGCCTCAACCATCCACTCCTCAAGCACCCATGCCTATCCCCCGGTCAGGCCTCAACCAGTCTCACCTCAGGCACGCATGCCTTTCCCCTGGACATATCCACAACCATCACCATCACCACTAAACCGCAGCCTCATCAACTCCATCACGACTCAACCGCAGCCTCATCAACTCCATCACCACATATCCTCACAGCCTCACATCTCCATTTTCTCCTCACTTCCACTCGGATGGCGCCTCGTCTGCGCGCCCTGGCCAACCTGGCGGACCGCACCTGGCCACATCGACCGGCTCGCGCTGGTCAACGTCCAGCACCAACCTCCGGCTCCGCCCTGCGCTCAAAGGCTCGCCCCACTCCGCACGCCTCCAACTTCTGCCCCTCACACGGATCCAGATCTCTCTGCCACGGATTCACTTCCTCTTCTCTCCTTTCTAAACCAAAACGATCTTCACCCTCTTCTTTCTCCCCGCGCGAGCAGCCGCCGATCTCACACAGCTCACATCGCTGTGTGTGATAGCCGCAACCCACGCAGAGCACCTGATGCGGCCTCCCGCCGCCTGGATTTCTACATCTCAACGGTGGGTTTTGTGATCAAAGGAAGAACTTGTTTGGTACTGTTTGTGGCGGCTAGCAGGAAGGAAACCTAGGCTCTGATACCATGTAGAGTTTCAGCGAATGGGTGGGTTTGGTCACGGAAAAACATACTTATGCGTCGTGTTTAAACCTAAAGGATGAGGTGGTTATCAACGAAAGCACTTGTAAGTTAGAAATATAGCACGAATTCAGAAATACAGTCAGCTGCAATACTCCTAACAGAACAAAACGCGCAGGGATGTCTGGTTACCTATTTCTGGGCGGCGTTTAGACGTGTTCCGCGTTCTTACGGGTGACGTGGAGGTCGGCGAGGGGACTGCTGTTGCGGTGGGTGCCGGGGAAGCAGATCTTGGGGGGTCGGAGAAGGACATGCTGGGCGGTCGATGAAGTGTTCAGCGCGCCGGCCGAACTAGAAGGTCGGTGAAGCAGATGATGTGCAGTGCACGGGGGCGTCGGTGTCGGCGAAGCTGGTCAGGTGCGGTGGTCGATAGAGTCGGCGAACGAGATACGGTGCGGTGGACGCCGGAGTAGGTGCGGATCAAGCGGATAGGGCAGCCTCGGGGTTTGAAGCCGTGGCAGCTTGAACGGCGAAGTGCGGCGGCCGGGAAGATCTGGAGGTAGGCAAGAGGGGCGGTTTCTCTGAGGGCTTGCGGGCGAAACTAGGGCGAAGCTGGGCGAAGCTGGGCGATAGAGGAGTAGAAGGGAATTTCGCAGTCCTTCTTTTGAGGAAAAAAATATTCGCAGATCTGAAACTTTGCGGCGCGAGATATTTGGGCGTTGGCGGGGAATTTTACCGCTCGATGATATTAAATTTTGGCTGCAGTAGGTTTTTTTTTAGAGTATGTAATAATAATAAATAGTAGGCCCTACTAGTACTGTACGTCTGTTAGCAAGTTTTCCAAGGAAAGAAACCAGGTTTAATCGAACCAGGAGGAGCAAGAAGCACGTTGAAGGTTGATGGTCGCGAAATGTGATGCGGCGCAACACCAGGGATTCCGGCGCCAACGCGAACACAACACAACCAAAGTACTTTGCCCCAACGAAACAGTGAGGTTGTCAATCTCACCGGCTTGCTGTAACAAAGGATTAAACGTATCGAGTGGAAGGTGTTTGCAAAGAAAACAGTAAAACAAGTAGATTGTATGCTATGGAAAGAATAGGACCGGGGTCCACAGTTCACTAGAGGTGTCTCTCCCATAAGATAAAAGCATGTTGGGTGAACAAATTACAGTCGGGCAATTGACAAATAGAGAAAGGCATAACAATGCATATACATGACATGGTAAATATAGTGAGATTTAATTGGGCATTACGACAAAGAACATAGACCGCCATCCAACTGCATCTATGCCTAAAAAGTCCACCTTCAGGTTATCGTCCGAACCCCCTCCAGTATTAAGTTGCAAAGCAACAGACAATTGCATTAAGTATTGTGCGTAATGTAATCAATAACTACATCCTTAGACATAGCATCAATGTTTTATCCCTAGTGGCAACAGCACATCACAACCTTAGAACTTTCTGTCACTGTCCCAGGTATCAATGAAGGCATGAACCCACTATCGAGCATAATTACTCCCTCTTGGAGTTAAGAGTAAAAACTTGGCCAGAGCCTCTACTAATAACGGAGAGCATGCAAGATCATAAACAACACATGAACAATAGATTGATAATCACCATAATCATAGTACTCTCTATCCATCGGATCCCGACAAACACAACATATAGAATTACATATAGATGATCTTGATCATGTTAGGCAGCTCACAAGATCTAACAATGAAGCACAACAAGGAGAAGACGACCATCTAGCTACTGCTATGGACCCATGGTCCAGGGGTGAACTACTCACTCATCACTCCGGAGGCGATCATGGCGATGAAGAGTCCTCCGGAGATGAATCCCCTCTCCGGCAGGGTGCCGGAGGCGATCTCCGAATCCCCCGAGATGGGATTCGCGGCGGCGTCTCTGGGTTTTCCGTATCGTGGCTCTCGTACTGGGGGTTTCGCGACGGGGGCTTTAAGTAGGCGGAAGGTCAACGCGAGGGGCCACACGAGGGGCCCAGGGGCAGGGCCGCGCGGCCAAGGGCTGGGCCGCGCCGGCCACCCCCCTGGCTGCCTCGTGGCCCCACTTCGTTAGGTCTTCGGTCTTCTGGAAGCTTCGTGCAAAAATAGGACCCTGGGCGAAAGTTTCGTCCAATTCCGAGAATATTTCTTTACTAGGATTTCTGAAACCAAAAACAGCAGAAAACAGCAATGGCTCTTCGGCATCTTGTTAATAGGTTAGTTCCAGAAAATGCATAAATATGACATATAATGTGCATAAAACATGTAGGTATCATCAATAAAGTAGCATGGAACATAAGAAATTATCGATACGTTGGAGACGTATCAGCATCCCCAAGCTTAGTTCTGCTCGTCCCGAGCAGGTAAAACGATAACAAAGATAATTTCTGAAGTGACATGCCATCATAATCTTGATCATACTATTTGTAAACATATGTAATGAATGCAGCGATCAAAGCAATGGTAATGACATGAGTAAACAACTGAATCATATAGCAAAGACTTTTCATGAATAGTACTTCAAGACAAGCATCAATAAGTCTTGCATAAGAGTTAACTCGTAAAGCAATAAATCAAAGTAAAGGTGTTGAAGCAACACATAGGAAGATTAAGTTTCAGCGGTTGCTTTCAACTTGTAACATGTATATCTCATGGATATTGTCAACATAAAGTAATATAACAAGTGCAATATGCAAGTATGTAGGAATCAATGCACAGTTCACACAAGTGTTTGCTTCTTAAGGTGGAAGGAGATAGGTAAACTGACTCAACAATAAAAGTAGAAGAAAGGTCCTTCAAAGAGGAAAGCATCGATTGCTGTATTTGTGCTAGAGCTTTTATTTTGAAAACATGAAACAATTTTGTCAACGGTAGTAATAAAGCATATGAGTTATGTAAATTATATCTTACAAGTTGCAAGCCTCACGCATAGTATACTAATAGTGCCCGCACCTCGTCCTACTTAACTTGGACTACCGGATCTTTGCATGCCATGTTTCAACCAAGTGTCACAAAGGGGTACCTCCATGCCGCCTGTACAAAGGTCCAAGGAGAATGCTCGCATTTCGGATTTCTCGCTTTTGATTATTCTCAACTTAGACATCCATACCGGGACAACATGGACAACAGATAATGGACTCCTCTTTAATGCATAAGCATGTAGCAAAGTTATTATTCTCATATGAGATTGAGGATATATGTCCAAAACTGAAACTTCCACCATGATTCATGGCTTTAGTTAGCGGCCCAATGTTCTTCTCTAACAATTTTGCATGCTCCAACCACTAAAATGATAGACCTTCAGACAAGACGGACATGCATAGCAACTCACATGATATTCAACAATAGTTGATGGCGTTCCCCAGAAACATGGTTATCGCACAACAAGCAACTTAATAAAATATAAAGTGCATAAGTACATATTCAATACTACGATAGTTTTTAAGGCTATTTTGTCCCATGAGCTATATATTGCAAAGGTGAATGATGGAATTTTAAAGGTAGCACTCAAGCAATTTACTTTGGAATGGCGGGTAAATACCATGTAGTAGGTAGGTATGGTGGACACAAATGGCATAATGGTTGGCTCAAGGATTTTGGATGCATGAGAAGTATTCCCTCTCGATACAAGGTTTAGGCTAGCAAGGTTATTTGAAGCAAACTCAAGGATGAACAAGTGCAGCAAGACTCACATAAAAGACATATTGTAAACATTATAAGACTCTACACTGTCTTCCTTGTTGTTCAAAACTCAATACTAGATATTATCTAGACCTTAGAGAAACCAAATATGCAAATCAAATTTTAGCAAGCTCTATGTATTTCTTCATTAATGGGTGCAAAGCATATGATGCAAGAGCTTAAACATAAGCACAACAATTGCCAAGTATCACATTATCCAAGACATTTTAGAATTACTACATGTAGCATTTTCCAATTCCAACCATATAACAAATTAACGAAGAAGAAACTTCGCCTTGAACATTATGAGTAAAGCCTAAGGACACATGTGTCCATATGCAACAGCGGAGCGTGTCTCTCTCCCACAAAGTGAATGCTAGGATCCATCTTATTCAAACAAAAACAAAAACGAAAACAAACCGACGCTCCAAGTAAAGAACACAAGATGTGACTGAATAAAAATATAGTTTCAGGGGAGGAACCTGATGATGTTGTCGATGAAGAAGGGGATGCCTTGGGCATCCCCAAGCTTAGATGCTTGAGTCTTCTTAAAATATGCAGGGATGAACCACGGGGGCATCCCCAAGCTTAGAGCTTTCACTCCTCTTGATCTTAGTATATCATTCTCCTCTCTTGACCCTTGAAAACTTCCTTCACACCAAACTTCAAGCAAACTCATTAGAGGGTTAGTGCATCATTAATAATTCACACATTCAGAGGTGACACAATCATTCTTTTCACTTCTGGACATTGCATAATGCTACTGGACATTAATGGATCAAAGAAATAAATCCAACATAGCAAAAGAGGCAATGCGAAATAAAAGGCAGAATCTGTCAAAAACAGAACAGTCCGTAAAGACGAATTTATAAATGGCACCAGACTTGCTCAAATGGAAAAACTCAAAACTAATGAAAGTTGCGTACATATCTGAGGATCACGCTCGTAAATTGGCAGATTTTTTCGAATTTTCTACAGAGAATTATGCCCAGATTCGTGACAGACAGCAATGCTGTTTCTGCGCAGCGATCCCAAATATAACATCAACTTTGACATAGAAACTTTACTTGGCACAAAAACATGATAAGGAGAGGTTGCTACAGTAGTAAACAACTTCCAAGACTCAACAAAACAAAAAATTGCTGTAGGTAAAAACATGGGTTGTCTCCCATAAGCGCTTTTCTTTAACGCCTTTCAGCTAGGCGCAGAAAGTGCAAATCAAGTAACATCGAGAGTAGAAGCATCAACATCATAGCTTGTTCTAATAATAGAATCAAAAGGCAACTTCATTCTCTTTCTAGGGAAGTGTTCCATACCTTTCTTGAGAGGAAATTGATATTTAATATTACCTTCCCTCATATCAATAACAGCACCAACAGTTCGAAGAAAAGGTCTTCCCAACACAATTGGACAAGATGCATTGCATTCGATATCCAAGACAACAAAATCAACGGGGACAAGGTTATTGTTAACCGTAATATGCACATTATCAATCCTCCCCAAAGGTTTCTTTTTAACATTATCGGCGAGATTAACATCCAAATAACAATTCTTTAATGGTGGCAAGTCAAGCATATCATAAATCTTTTTAGGCATAACAGAAATACTTGCACCAAGATCACATAAAGCATTACATTCAAAGTCATTGAATTTCATTTTAATGATGGGCTCCCAACCATCTTCTAACTTTCTAGGAATAGAAGTTTCAAGTTTTAGTTTCTCTTCTCTAGCTTTTATGAGAGCATTTGTAATATGTTTTGTAAAGGCTAAATTTATAGCACTAGCATTAGGACTTTTAGCAAGTTTTTGCAAGAACTTTATAACTTCAGAGATGTGGCAATCATCAAAATCTAAATCATTATGAGCTACAGCAATGGGATCATTATTCCCAAGGTTGGAAAAAATTTCAGCAGTTTTATCACAAGCAGTTTCAGCAGTTTTAGCAATTTCAGGCAGTTTTGTACGCTTTGCACTAGGAGTAGAAACATTGCCAACACCAATTATATTACCATTGATAGTAGGAGGTGTAGCAACATGTGAGGAATTAGCATTACTAGTGGTGGTAATAGTCCAAACTTTAGCTACATTATTCTCTTTAGCTAGTTTTTCATTTTCTTCTCTATCCCACCTAGCACGCAACTCAGCCATTAATCTTATATTCTCATTAATTATAACTTGGATGGCATTTGCTGTAGTAGTAATCTTATTATCAAGATCATTATTAGGCATAACTTTCAACTTTAAAAGATTAACATCAGAGGCAAGCCTATCAACTCTAGAAGCGATAGTATCAATTTTATCAAGCTTTTCCTCAACAGATTTGTTAAAAGCAGTTTGTGTACTAATAAATTCTTTAAGCATGGCTTCAAGACCAGAGGGTACACTTCTATTATTGTTGTAAGAATTCCCATAAGAATTACCATAACCATTACCATTAGCAGAAGGATATGGCCTATAGTTATTACCAGAGTTGTTCCTATAAGCATTGTTGTTGAAATTATTATTTTTAATGAAATTCACATCAACATTTTCTTCTTGAGCAACCAATGAAGCTAAAGGAACATTATTTGGATCAACATTAGATCTACCATTCACAAGCATAGACATAATCACATCAATCTTATCACTCAAGGAAGAGGTTTCTTCAACAGAATTTACCTTCTTACCTTGTGGAGCTCTTTCCGTGTGCCATTCAGAGTAATTTATCATCATATCATCAAGAAGTTTTGTAGCCGCCCCCAATGTGATGGACATAAAGGTACCTCCAGCAGCTGAATCCAATAAATTCCGCGAAGAAAAATTTAGTCCTGCATAGAAGGTTTGGATGATCATCCAAGTAGTCAGTCCATGGGTTGGGCAATTCTTTACCAAAGTTTTCATTCTCTCCCATGCTTGAGCAACATGTTCAGTATCTAATTGTTTAAAATTCATTATGCTACTTCTCAAAGAAATAATTTTAGCGGGAGGATAATATCTACTAATAAAAGCATCCTTGCATTTAGTCCATGAATCAATACTATTCTTAGGCAAAGATAGCAACCAATCTTTAGCTCTCCCTCTTAATGAGAAAGGAAACACTTTCAATTTAATAATATCACCATCTACATCTTTATACTTTTGCATTTCACAAAGTTCAACAAAATTATTGAGATGGGCAGCAGCATCATCAGAACTAGCACCAGAAAATTGTTCTCTCATGACTAGATTTAGTAAAGCAGGTTTAATTTCAAAGAATTCTGCTGTAGTAGCAGGTGGAGCAATAGGTGTGCATAGGAAATCATTATTATTTGCATTTGTGAAGTCACACAACTTAGTATTTTCAGGGTTGGCCATTTTAGCAACAGTAAATAAAGCAAACTAGATAAAGTAAATGCGAGTAACTAATTTTTTTGTGTTTTTGATATAGCAAACAAGATAGCAAATAAAGTAAAACTAGCAACTAATTTTTTTGTATTTTGATTTAGTGCAGCAAACAAAGTAGTAAATAAAATAAAGCAAGACAAAAACAAAGTAAAGAGATTGAGAAGTGGAGACTCCCCTTGCAGCGTGTCTTGATCTCCCCGGCAACGGCGCCAGAAAAAGAGCTTGATGGCGTGTAACTCACACGTTCGTTGGGAACCCCAAGAGGAAGGTATGATGCGCACAGTAGCAAGTTTTCCCTCAGAAAGAAACCAAGGTTTAATCGAACCAGGAGGAGCCAAGAAGCACGTTGAAGGTTGATGGTCGCGAAATGTGATGCGGCGCAACACCAGGGATTCCGGCGCCAACGGGAACCTGCACAACACAACCAAAGTACTTTGCCCCAACGAAACAGTGAGGTTGTCAATCTCACCGGCTTGCTGTAACAAAGGATTAAACGTATCGAGTGGAAGGTGTTTGCAAAGAAAACAGTAAAACAAGTAGATTGTATGCTATGGAAAGAATAGGACCGGGGTCCACAGTTCACTAGAGGTGTCTCTCCCATAAGATAAAAGCATGTTGGGTGAACAAATTACAGTCGGGCAATTGACAAATAGAGAAAGGCATAACAATGCATATACATGACATGGTAAATATAGTGAGATTTAATTGGGCATTACGACAAAGAACATAGACCGCCATCCAACTGCATCTATGCCTAAAAAGTCCACCTTCAGGTTATCGTCCGAACCCCCTCCAGTATTAAGTTGCAAAGCAACAGACAATTGCATTAAGTATTGTGCGTAATGTAATCAATAACTACATCCTTAGACATAGCATCAATGTTTTATCCCTAGTGGCAACAGCACATCACAACCTTAGAACTTTCTGTCACTGTCCCAGGTATCAATGAAGGCATGAACCCACTATCGAGCATAATTACTCCCTCTTGGAGTTAAGAGTAAAAACTTGGCCAGAGCCTCTACTAATAACGGAGAGCATGCAAGATCATAAACAACACATGAACAATAGATTGATAATCACCATAATCATAGTACTCTCTATCCATCGGATCCCGACAAACACAACATATAGAATTACATATAGATGATCTTGATCATGTTAGGCAGCTCACAAGATCTAACAATGAAGCACAACAAGGAGAAGACGACCATCTAGCTACTGCTATGGACCCATGGTCCAGGGGTGAACTACTCACTCATCACTCCGGAGGCGATCATGGCGATGAAGAGTCCTCCGGAGATGAATCCCCTCTCCGGGCCGGAGGCGATCTCCAGAATCCCCGAGATGGGATTGCGGCGGCGGCGTCTCTGTAAGGTTTTCCGTATCGTGGCTCTCGATGCGGGGTTTCGCGACGGGAGCTTTAAGTAGGCGGAAGGTCAACGCGAGGGGCCACACGAGGGGCCCAGGGGGGCAGGGCCGCGGCCAAGGGCTGGGCCGCGCCGGCCACCCCCCCTGCCTCGTGGCCCCACTTCGTTAGGTCTTCGGTCTTCTGGAAGCTTCGTGCAAAAATAGGACCCTGGGCGAAAGTTTCGTCCAATTCCGAATATTTCTTTACTAGGATTTCTGAAACCAAAAACAAGAAAAACAGCAACTGGCTCTTCGGCATCTTGTTAATAGGTTAGTTCAGAAAATGCATAAATATGACATATAATGTGCATAAAACATGTAGGTATCATCAATAAAGTAGCATGGAACATAAGAAATTATCGATACGTTGGAGTATGTAATAATAATAAATAGTAGGCCCTACTAGTACTGTACGTCTGTTCAGGAATCCAAGGGGGTAGAGGTAGAGGTATAGATATATAGACAATATAGAGATATAAGAAATGGCGGGGGCTAGCGGAAATGCACTTTGCCTCATAGGAGCATATGCTCCCATTATGTGAATCCATATTTCAAAGTGTCAAAAAATTCTAAACTAAAATTTTACATGTATATCTAGACATTTTATGTTGGTACACAAGTTTTCTCACAAAAAAATTATGTGGCTCCTATAAAAAAGACAAATTTTGATGTTGTAACACGACTACGTACAGTATATTTTTTGCCTTTTTTTACACGCCACACAAAATGTCGTTTTTCCACGAAAACTTGTGAACGAACATATGATGTCACAATGTATACCAAAAAAATTAACATTTATATAATTTTTTTAATCATTTTCTATAATTGGTGCATATGCACGCGTGTGCCAAAACGCCACCTCCGCAGGCTAGGAGTTTCTAAACTTCTTATGGCACATCAAATAAAATGTTGTTCAAACAATAATAATAATGTGCTTATGATTGTTACTCCCTTCCACCATGAATAAAGTCCACATCGGTTTCGTGTCAAACTTTGACTCGAGATTTAGGTACCCACATGATAGTGCTAGTATCATAGCTAGTATCATACACATTGGTCCCACAAAAATGTTGATGTGGCAGCTAATTAAGTAGGAGAGAGGAGATTAGTGTAACATAGGTAGATACTGTATCATAGCGCAAACAACGAGAAAACTTAATGCTAAACAAATCTTGTACACAAATTTGCATTGAGATTCTAAAAAATAATAAATGTAGCATTACTATGATACTACTCCATGATACTACCCACTATAGAAATAGTATGACCAGCCTAATTTTATGACATCCGCAAAATATACCATTGGAAAGTTCATCGAAACAAGCATCCGATGATATAGTTTTGAATGACATGCAACTCATAATTGGCGGGCCCAAGTATTAGTCTAAGTTTGCCTCTGAAAACAAATTGGCATTGTACTCTAGGACAAAGGGAGACTACTCACAATGGCAATATCATAAGTAGTATCATGCACTACATGCATGCAAAATGTTGATGTGTCATATCAGTTAATGATGAAAGAGACGATAGTGGTATCATAGGTAGATATCGTATCATATCATGTAGAACTAGAAAAATTACTGCCAAACAAATCTTGTACACACTTTTGTATTGAGATTCTACAAATCCCTAAATACATGTAACATATTATACTACTACATGATGATACTATGGACTGTGAAAATAATATCGTACATTAGTATCATATGTATGATACTATTATATGATACTCCCCATTGTGACTAGTCTAATAATAACAATAGTACTCAAATTTGTCTTGTCCCTCGGGTGTTTAGAAGTATATGTTCGGTCCCTCACGTATTTAAGAATTATGTTTGGCCCCTCAACTCTAATGTGGTCAAAATTGAGCACTTGAACACTTAGTTAGGTCTAGCAATGATAAAAACTTGATTGGTCTGTTTATTATTTGTTATGTGGCACGGCGGCAAAGCATTTTGCTAAATCTCAAGCACACATAGTTGGGGTCCATTAGAGGGACTAATTAAATCAAAGTACAATGGATTATAAAAGCAGGTTTTATCATTGATTAGCTTTGCAACGGCCTATCAACTGTAAGTGTTGCATGTGTTCTAAAGAACTATGTTCATCGTCACAGATCAAGAGGAGTACGCAGTGGAGGACGCACAAAACAACCGTAGGCCAGGTGGGCACACCTTACTAATTTTCTTTTTTCCACTTTATATGTGATAATTTTTTACATAATTAATTAACTAAAACATTTTAAAATAGGGTGGGCCATTCAACCCAAACACCATGTTGCGTACGTCGCTGAGGGTAAGGGGTTTCATCTTCGTTCTATGGTATGAGTATGTAATGCGCGTGATACTCATCGAAGACAATATATATAGCAGACATCACATCAGATGAGCCTATGGATAAAAATGGGCCAAATCATATCTACTAGTGCACAAATGAAGTTAAAAATAGGTCAACCTTCATTAAACCGATACTACTTAAAAGACCATTGTTTGACCTAAGTAAGCGTATATATGAGGTCAGTAATACTAGTCACAATGCATAGTATCATATATAAAAGTATGGTGTGTATGATACAATTAATACTACATGTTACTATGTCAACGATGCATGGTATCATGTACTAGTATCATAATCTTCTTATATTAATTGATTTGTAGAATCTCAATGCAGATCTATGTACAAGATTATTTAACATTAAATTTTCTAGTACTACGTGCTATGATACGGTATCTACCTATGATATTATAATCCTCTCTCTCATCTTTAATTGCAGTGCCACATCAGCTTTTTTGCAAGCATGAGATGCATGATAGTGTACTACCTATGATACTCCCATTGTGGGTAGTCTAAGGGGGCAATGTTAGACCTAATTAAGTGTTTGAGGTTAGTTATGGACCGCTGTTATACCAAAACGTATCTACTTTCCCGAACACTTTTGCTATTGTTTTGCCTCTAATTTGTGTATTTTGGATACAACTAACACGGACTAACGCTGTTTTCAGCAGAACTGCTCTGGTGTCTCGTTTTTGTGCAGAAATCCAACTTTCGGGAAAATCCTCGGAATTTCTTCAGATGGCCCTATTTTACCAAAATATTGACGGAGCCAGAAGGGCAAAGGAGGTGGAGGCCCGAGGGCCCCACACCACATGGCGGCGCGGCCCAGGGGGGCCCGCGCGGCCATGTGGTCTGGCCCCCTCGGCCGGCCTCCGACGCCCCCCTTCGGACTACTTATTGGTTTCGACCTGAAAACGCACGGAGAGAAGTCGACATCGCCAGAAACCCTCCAGAGAGCCGCCACATCGCGAAACTCCGTCGCGGGAGCCAGAAGTCTCCGTTCTGGCACTCCGCCGGGACGGGGAATTGGAGGAGATCTTCACCGCCATCACCGCCAACGCCTCTCCATCAACCAGCAATGTTTCCCCCATCCATGTGTGAGTAATTCCCCCGCTGTAGGCTGAAGGGGATGGTAGGGATTGGATGAGATTGGTCATGTAATAGTCATAAGATTGTTAGGGCATAGTGCCTAGTATCCGTAGATGTCACTTTTATGATATTGTTGCAACTTGTTATGCTTAATGCTTGTCACTAGGGCCCGAGTGCCATGATCTCAGATCTGAACATGTTATTGATTCATGAAGATATTCGTTGTTTATGATCTTACCTGCAAGTTGTATACACATGTCGCTGTCCGGAACCAATGGCCCCGAAGTGACAAGAATCGGGACAACCGGAGGGGATGGTAGTGATGTGAGGATCACATGTGTTCACGGAGTGTTAATGCTTTGCTCCGGTACTCTATTAAAAGGAGTACCTTAATATCCAGTAGTTTCCCTAGAGGCCCGGCTGCCACCGGCTGGTAGGACAGAAGATGTTGTGCAAGTTTCTCATTGCGAGCACGTACAACTAAATATGGAACACATGCCTATTGATTGATTAGTACTTGGATACCGTTTTATTATTATCTGCAAATGCCCATGCTTTGATTGTTACATGAGTTTCTCTCATCCATGCAACGCCCGTTAAATCCGTCCCTGTGCCTACAGTATTTTAATCCTGCTGTTTACTATAATCACTACTGCTGTCTTTATTTCACCGCTGCTGTTATTTCACTATTTCCACTGCCATAAAACTGTTACTACTGATAAACTCTTGCGAGCAAGTCTGTTTCCAGGTGCAGCTGAATTGACAACTCCGCTGTTAAGGCTTACAAGTATTCTTTGTCTCCCCTTGTGTCGAATCAATAAATTGGGTAATACTTCCCTCGAAGACTGTTGCGATCCCCTATACTTGTGGGTCATCAAGACTATTTTCTGGCGCCGTTGCCGGGGAGCATAGCTTTATTTGGAAGTTCACTTGGATTGATATTGTTCGCTGCAAATTCTCCATTATGGGTAAACCTCGCGATACTAAGATCGCCATATTACCATCCACTACAAGAAAAGGTACAACTCTGAGTACCTCTGCTGCTCTTGATTCACCATCTGTGATTGATAAACTTGTTTCACCGCCACATGCTTCGCGTGCTGGTACTTCTGCTGAATCTGAAAATTCTCATAATATTGATAATGTTTCTGCTGTGCTTGATGATAGTGGTTCATTGGGATCTTTTCTAGATGCTACAATTGCTAAGTCTAGACAAATTGAAAATACTGAAACTCCTAATGTTGCTACACCTGTTAATTCACCTGAGTCTGTTGAATATTCTAGTGATGATCTTGATGAAGATTATGTAGAGCTTGATGATGATTTTATTGAAAAATGCAATGCTACTACTGATGCAAGAAAAATTAAAAAGTTGCTTGCAGAACATGCTGTTAGATATAAACCATCTCCTGATCCTAAATTTGCCACATCTCCTATAAACATTAGGGATAAAGATTATGATTTTTCTCTTGATCTATCTCATATAGCTATTGTTGAGAAAACACCCTTTTGTGGTACTGAAAAAGAAAGTGCTGTTGAACACCTGACTGAGTTATCTACTCTTAGTGGCGTGTTTTCTGATGATGTCAAGATGCGTACTTATTTTGTCGCTAAAATTTTTCCGTTCTCATTAAAGGATGATGCTAAAACTTGGTATAATAATTTGCCTCCTGGTTCTATTAAAAGTCCAACTGACTTGCGTGATGTTTTCTTTCGAAAATACTTTCCTGCTAGTGCTCAACATGCTGCTTTGCAGAGAATTTATAATTTTGACCAGGAAGATGGAGAGAAATTGCCTGAGGCTTGGGCGAGATTCTGTTCTCTTATTAGAGCTCAGCCTGACCATGATTTGGAAAAGCATGATTTACTTGATATATTTTATAGTGGACTAACCATTGAGTCTAGGGCATACCTGGATAGTTGTGCTGGTTGTGTTTTCAGGAAAAGAACTCCAGAAGACGCTGAAGAATTATTGGCTAAAATAGGCCGGAATCATGATGATTGGTCTACACCTGAACCAACCCCGACACCGATAGTGAAGAAGAGGGGTATGATTAAATTAAATGATGAAGATATGAGGGAAGCCAAGAAGTCTCTTAAGGAGAAGGGTATTAAACCTGAAGATGTGAAGAATTTACCTCCTATAGAAGATATATGTGAGACAATTCCCCCTTCATCCATGATTGAGGTACACTCGCTTCAACACTTTACTAGGGAAGATATTCCGTATTCAAAATCTCCTGCTCAATGCTTAGATGAATTTGATAATTATATTGTTAAGCAAGAAAACTTTAATATGCGAGTAGAGAATCATTTAATGGAAAATTCCCGAGCTATTAGTGAATTGCATGGTATTGTGGAGAGAACCTCCAATGATGTTAAGATACTTGTTAAACATTTTCAAATGGTTCAAACTCAAATTGATCAACTTACTAAAGTGCAAAATGACTTGTTAGGAAATAATTCTAAAGAAAAACATGCTTGTGAAGTAACAACTAGAGGTGGTGCTTCTACCCAGGATCCTCTATATCCTGAAGGGCATCCCAAAAGAGTTGAACAAGATTCTCAACTAATTAAAACTAGTGCTCCATCTAAGAAAAAGAAAAAGAAACATAAGAATGTTGTAGAATCCTCTGAACCTGTTAATGATCCTAATAGTATTTCTATTTCTGATGCTGAAACTGAAAGTGGTAATGAACATGAGGAAGATAATGATAAGAATGATACTCCTGATAAAGAAGAAATTGAAAAGGAACCTGAAAAGCCTGCTAAAAATAAAAAGTACACTAAAGAAGACTTTATTACTGAGAAGCATGGTAATGAAAGAGAACCTTGGGTTCAAAAGCAAATGCCTTTTCCTGCTAAGAAACTAAAATCAAAGGAGGAGGAACATTATAATAAATTTTGTGATTGGATGAAACCTTTATTTTTGCAAATCCCTTTGACTGATGCTATTAAATTGCCTCCTTATTCAAAGTATATGAAAGATATTGTTACTAACAAAAGGAAAATCCCCAATGAGGAAATTTCTACTATGCTCGCTAATTACTCCTTCAATGGTAAGATTCCAAAGAAGTTGGGCGACCCAGGTATACCGACTATTCCTTGTTCCATCAAGAATAATTATGTTAGAACTGCTCTATGTGATTTGGGAGCAGGTGTGAGTGTGATGCCTTTTTCTCTTTATAAGAGACTTGATTTAGATAAATTGATACCTACTGATATATCTTTGCAAATGGCTGATAAATCTACTGCTATTCCTGTTGGTTTATGTGAAAATGTTCCTGTTCAAGTTACTCAGCATTGCTTGATATTAACTGATTTCGTTGTGTTGGAAATGCCTGAAGATGATAATATGTCCATTATTCTTGGAAGACCCTTTCTTAATACTGCAGGGGCTGTTATTGATTGCAATAAAGGCATGGTTACTTTCAATGTTGATGATAAGGAACACACTGTCTATTTTCCCAAGAGGATTGATAAAGTATGTGGAGTCAATACAATTTTTAATGTGAAAACTATCAAAGTGGGATCCATTGATTGTCCTATATATGAGCCTAAAGAAGAATATCAAACTCTTGTGATTGGATCCATATCAATTCAATATAAGGTAACATGATTGATTTGAGGTTTATTTCTTCTTATGTCATATAAAATTTATTTGATAGCAAGACTTGATCAACCTTGTTAACAAGTATATTTTATTGCATAAAAGAGCTAAACAACACTTCTTTCTTTCTCTCTCCCTTCACCTATTTTACTTGCTGTAGCACTTTTATTTTGCAATATGCTTTAGTCATTTAAGATTTTAGAAATCATTTTCCTGCGCAGTAATCATTAATTTAATACCCAGAAATGTGCATTTTTCGAAGTTCTCTAAAAATTACAAAAATTATACCGTTGGTCCTATTTTTCGACGAGGCACCTGGGAGCACCAGAGGATGACCTGTGGGGCACCAGGGGGTGCCACACCATAGGCTGGCGCGGCCAGCAAGGGGGCCGCGCCACCATGTGGTGTGGGCCACCCCTTGCCCCACTACACCATCTCTTTCTCCCAGCACCTTCTCTCTCCCGAAAAAACTCGTACCAAGTTTCTCTCACTCGTGTTTCTGCTCAAGAACTCGCGATTTTTCGATCTCCTTGCTCAGCCCAGATTTCTGTCTGAAATTTGGCACATTTACTCCTTGGTATGTGACTCCTTTGATTGTCCAATTAGAATTTCATTTGGTTGAGTATATATTGAATATTTTGCTGCTGTAGATAACATGTTTAGTGAGCTTGCATGCTTGTTCTAAGTGGTAGAAATTAGTTTTGATGCATGTGTAGTACTCTAGCAAGTTCCTATAGTAGTTCCCTTCAATTACACACCTTGAAATCAAATTTTATAATGATTGTTGAAAATTTCAGAAAATGGAAGGAGGTGTGCCCCAATTGAACCAAGAAGAATTGGAAGTCCAGCAAGTTACGAGAGTCAATCGTGAGGAGGGAGTATACCCCTCTTACTACCCATGCGTGGACTTTATGAGAAGTGCGGGGATTTTACAAGATGTGCAAACTCTAATCTCTCGTGCAGGGCTGAGTGGTTTTGTTGAAGGAGAGCCAAGACAATATGCAAAATTAACTATGTCTTTTGTGCAGGACTTCAAGTTCAATTGGTCGCGATCTGACCCCATGGTCCAGTATAAAATTTACAATAAAGCTGTCAACTTGCCATTTAGTGTTTTTTGTGCAGCAATTGGAGTACCGCAATGGGGATCCTGCGAGAAGATCAGGGGAACACCGCGGGAGCTCTCAGATCTTTATACAAGGATTTGTAATGGGAGGAGCCTCTCCAATGATGGTAAGATTAGTAGCATTCAACATCCAGCCATCCGCTACTTTGCCTATTTCATTACAAAGTGCGTTCTTGCAAGAAGGACTGGAGGTAAATTATCTGTCCCAGACTTGGCTTTCTTAGCTGCTGCTTTGCAACAGGATAGGACTTATAATTTGGGTGCTTTAATAGCTTGTAGACTTGCTACTAACCGTGAGAAAGGAGGAATTTGTGGAGGTCTTATCGCCTCTCGCTTATTAGCTATGCATGGTGTAGAACCTCACCATTTAGATATTCCGCTTTCTATAGAGAAGCTTGATGTGGTTTCCATGATTAGACATGAGTTTATTTCAGATGCATCTAGTTTGAACAACCTGCATTATAGGATAACTTTGTATAAGAAAAGTTGGAGTATAACTAAGAAAATTGAAAAACTAGTACGATTGCCTGCACCTGCTTTGTTTAACCTTGATGCCAGGAACGGGTGGTCGATCACAGAAAATGAGCTAAATGCATACATAGAAAGAGAAAGCCGTCGTGCGAGGGAAAATGTGGAGGAGACCGAGGAGCATCCCGACTCTTCATCCGATGCAGCAAGCTCCTCATATCAACATCATGGTCACGTGGAGCCTCCACGATATTCTTCTGCACAGGGGCCCTATTACCACTCCATGTATGATCCACCGGCGTGGAACTCCGACCCTCGTTGGGAATGAACTCCACTTAGGCCAAAAGCCTAAGCTTGGGGGGAGGTATACCGGCATCACTCATTCTTTGCATATTATGGTTGCTGGATACTTGTACATACTTGTTTAGTCTCTAGAGTGGTTTTCTAATGAGAGGGAGATGATATTTGGGGAAGTGCTGTCCAAAAACAGATTCTGTGCTGTTACCAAAAAAATTCGTACGCACAGCCAGAACGTTATTTTGAGTTGCCAATTTTTGAGCATGTTCCCCAGGTTGTTATCTAACTTTCATTAGTTGAACACTTTTTGGTCTGAGCAATGGAAGATTTTTGTTAAATTCGATTTCTGTACTGCTGTCAGGATTTGGCAGATTTCTGTCATCCTGCTTTTCTGTGTTTCTGTTAGTTTGCATTCTTTTGTTTTCGCTTTGTTTCTTTCCTAAAACACAAAAAGACCAAAAATATTTCTGTTGTTTCTCTTCACCATTTGTTTATTTGGTACCTTGCTCTTAGTTTGCTTTATTTGCTATCGTTAGTTTGCTATAAGAAAACCCAAAAAGATTTTGCTTTGTTTGCTTGTTTTCTTTCGTTCTTGTTTCTAATTCGAAAACACCAAAAATATTTGCTGTTCTTCTTTGGTTTGTAAAGTTCATCATGAGTTCAATGGTCTTCGGTGGCTGGAGCGTGGTTTTCATTTCATATTATCCAAGCTACACAAGTGAAAAGGGCAATAATGACGATCTACGACAATCTGATTGTGGTGAGAGGCTGGTATGAACTCTATTTGCTTTCATTTTTGTACATATACTCATCCATATGAGCATGCTTAGTTGGTTCATGTGAGGTATATGTTATTTGAGAAAGTCTAGTAGCTCATGATCTCTCATGTTTAGTTCCAATCTATTAATATGAGTAGCATGTCATGGATGTTCGCTTGCATTGTTTTATTCATAAGTAAGTATGGCATTGTGGTATCCTCCTCTGAATAATTCATTTATATCGACTTGGCACATGCTCACGCATGCATATGACTGAACAAAAAGTCAATTAAGCCTCGATGATTTATATTGCTTCAGAGTTCTTGCATCACTTTTATGCCTCCGTTAATTTATTTTGCCGCAAGCATGATTATGACAGTTACTGCTCTCTTGATTTGTCGCTCCCTAGTCTTTTGCTAGCCTTCACTTGTACTGAGCGGTGACGCCGCTCGTGCTTCCAAACACCTGAAAACCAAGTTGTTCCATAAGTGTCCACCATAAATACCTATGCATGGCATTTCAAACCATTCCAAGTAAATTCTCATGCGTTACCTTTAAAACTTTCAAAATGCTTCTCAATTTGTGTTAATGTTTCATAGCTCATGAAGAAGTATGTGGTGTTTAGCTTTCAACCTTGTCATTTACTTTTGACGGACTCTCATATGGACTAGTGGCACATCCGCTTATCCAATAATTTTGCAAAAAGAGCTGGCAATGGGATTCCCAGTCCCAAATTAATTAACTTAAATAGACACTCCTCCATGGTTTGTGATTGTTGGACGGCACCCGAAGGATTCGGTTAGCCATGGCTTGTGTAAGCAAAGGTTGGGGGAGTGTCATCATCATAATAAAACTTAAATAAAAAGGCACTCCTTCATGGTATGTGATTGTTGGCAGGCACCCGAGGATTCGGTTAGCCATGGTTTGTGAAAGAAAGGTTGGAAGGAGTGCCAACCAAAAATAAATAAAATGGGAGCCGCTCTTGTGAGTCCGGTTGATGAGGTAGTTAGTGTACCCATTACCATTCGTTGACAACAACAAACACCTCTCAAAAATAATTTTACTCCTGCTTTACAAATGAAAAGCTCTAGCGCATGTTAATCCCTGCTTCCCTCTGCGAAGGGTCAATCTTTTACTTTTTATGTTGTGTCTCCATTCTTTCTTTGAGCACTATCTTGAGAGCACAACTGTCATTCTTAGTATAATATGCTTGTCTCAAAATATGATTGATTGTGGTATAACTTTGATGCTTTTATCTTTGACAATCACTACTTCTAGTCTTTCTATGAACTCAAGAGGTGCCTCGGCATTTATGTTTTGCCGATCAAATACAGGCAAGCGAGATACCACTTTATCATATTCTCTTATGAACATTGCAATCTTGCTTATATACATGATTCATGGTGCTTATTATTAATTGTTGGTACCTCTCCATGATTGACATAGCTGTTGGATGATCTTATTTGCATGTATCTCATTATGAACTGCTTAAGTATTAGCCATAGCATGAGAATATATACATCATATGAGCAAATGTGTTCGTGAAAGTTCTTTTATCGCTCAGTTGTTAACTGAATTGCTTGAGGACAAGCAATAAGCTAAGCTTGGGGGGAGTTGATACGTCCAAAACGTATCTACTTTCCCGAACACTTTTGCTATTGTTTTGCCTCTAATTTGTGTATTTTGGATACAACTAACACGGACTAACGCTGTTTTCAGCAGAACTGCTCTGGTGTCTCGTTTTTGTGCAGAAATCCAACTTTCGGGAAAATCCTCGGAATTTCTTCAGATGGCCCTATTTTACCAAAATATTGACGGAGCCAGAAGGGCAAAGGAGGTGGAGGCCCGAGGGCCCCACACCACATGGCGGCGCGGCCCAGGGGGGGCCCGCGCGGCCATGTGGTGTGGCCCCCTCGGCCGGCCTCCGACGCCCCCCTTCGGACTACTTATTGGTTTCGACCTGAAAACGCACGGAGAGAAGTCGACATCGCCAGAAACCCTCCGAGAGCCGCCACATCGCGAAACTCCGTCGCGGGAGCCAGAAGTCTCCGTTCTGGCACTCCGCCGGGACGGGGAATTGGAGGAGATCTTCACCGCCATCACCGCCAACGCCTCTCCATCAACCAGCAATGTTTCCCCCATCCATGTGTGAGTAATTCCCCCGCTGTAGGCTGAAGGGGATGGTAGGGATTGGATGAGATTGGTCATGTAATAGTCATAAGATTGTTAGGGCATAGTGCCTAGTATCCGTAGATGTCACTTTTATGATATTGTTGCAACTTGTTATGCTTAATGCTTGTCACTAGGGCCCGAGTGCCATGATCTCAGATCTGAACATGTTATTGATTCATGAAGATATTCGTTGTTTATGATCTTACCTGCAAGTTGTATACACATGTCGCTGTCCGGAACCAATGGCCCCGAAGTGACAAGAATCGGGACAACCGGAGGGGATGGTAGTGATGTGAGGATCACATGTGTTCACGGAGTGTTAATGCTTTGCTCCGGTACTCTATTAAAAGGAGTACCTTAATATCCAGTAGTTTCCCTAGAGGCCCGGCTGCCACCGGCTGGTAGGACAAAAGATGTTGTGCAAGTTTCTCATTGCGAGCACGTACAACTAAATATGGAACACATGCCTATTGATTGATTAGTACTTGGATACCGTTTTATTATTATCTGCAAATGCCCATGCTTTGATTGTTACATGAGTTTCTCTCATCCATGCAACGCCCGTTAAATCCGTCCCTGTGCCTACAGTATTTTAATCCTGCTGTTTACTATAATCACTACTGCTGTCTTTATTTCACTGCTGCTGTTATTTCACTATTTCCACTGCCATAAAACTGTTACTACTGATAAACTCTTGCGAGCAAGTCTGTTTCCAGGTGCAGCTGAATTGACAACTCCGCTGTTAAGGCTTACAAGTATTCTTTGTCTCCCCTTGTGTCGAATCAATAAATTGGGTAATACTTCCCTAATTAAGTGTTTGAGGTTAGTTATGGACCGCTGTTATACCTAATTGTGTTTGAGGTCAGTTAGGGACCTTATTATACATAATTAAGTGTTAGAGGTGAGTTCAAATAATAATATATAGTTGGGGTCTAAAGTTCACCAACGTATGCAACACACGAGCTGCCAAATGTGTACTTAATTAACCCTATTAGGAAAACACAAGATTATCTCATTCAACAAAATATTAGGAAAGTGTATCACAATTGTATTTATCCCTTATCTCTCTCATGTTAACCGAGACAAGAGTTCGTTCTAGGTCAGCTCTACGACAATTAGCGTCGCAAGGGTGGTAACATAGGTGTGCAGTTGCGAAAGTTTTTTCCCAAGTTGTCGACTTCCTCAATCCACACTTAATATTTGTGCATGCGGGCCTAAGTATATGGTACTACTTAGTTCTATTCCTAGTATATATGTTGGGTGACTTAGAAAAATCATACTTCGTACATGATTCCTTCGAAAATCCTTTAGGGCTTCTTTGATTCATATTAGGTTGGTATAAGATAATAGGATTTAGATCTTATAGGAATATTTCCTACACTAGTAGTTTGATTCATATGAACATATCCAATAGGAAATAATCCTATAGGAATCATCAAGTAGTGCAAATCCTAGTATAGGATTAAATATTTGGTCCTACCTCATGGAAAAATTCATTTGGCGCAATCAAACGCAACTCATCTTATTATAGGATTTAACTACACATGTCATCCCAAATCCCAATCCTACATTCCTACTCCTATGATTTCCCTATCCTGTGAATGAAAGGAGCCCTTAAAATCAAACTATCCCGCACCTCGTCGATTCGTATAAAACCGACTCTAGCCAACAACTCTTCGCCCGACCTTTCTTCTTCACCATCAGGCCACCACACACTGTCATTTTCCATTGCAACGCATTTAGGGTGTGTTCGGTTCCAGAACCAAGTGGAATGGAATGGAACCGTTCCGCACCTAGAGCCCATTCTTGTGTTCGGTTGTGGAATGGAACGGAACCGAGTGGTTCCTCGAAAGGGAATATTCTCCCCATATGCAGAATGCACCCATTCCACCGAATCGGTGGAATGTGGTGGAACGGCTGTTACTTAGCCGCTATTAATTACAAAGCACTTCACTAATCCAACCAAAAAAATTATTAGTTGTTGTTAATTATGATTTTGAGATTAAAAAGGCCACTATTAATTACGATATTTAGACAAAAGATTAAACTTTAACTTCATTCCGTTCTACTCTCCAAATTCCCCGACCATACAAAAAATAACATTAATTACGATTTTAAGATTAAAAAGGCCATTAGGCGTTGTTAATTACGATTTTAAGATTTAAAAGGCTATTTGCCATTGTTAATTACGATTCTTAGACAAAAGTTTAGTTTAACCACATTCCGTTCTGCTCTCCAATTCCTCCAACCGAACAAAAAACAGTACCATTCTGTACCTCCTTTTTGTCCAAACCGAACGCGGGGATGGAACCATTCCATTCCTCTGGAAAGGAACCATTCCTTACTAAAATCTTCTTGTGCCACCTCCCAGTTTAAAGGCCTACTCGCATAACCCTACAGCTCTGCACTCGCGTGGGCAACCGAACACACCTACATCATCAATGCCCCGCGTACTTATCCGCACCGCCTACAGCTCTGCACTCCTATGACCTATCCATGGCTGGGCAGTCAAAAAAAGCTGCGTCACCTGGGAAATCAACAAGCCACGCAAGCAAGTCGCAAGCATCATAAATTCCGAATCAATGCCTAGCTACAGTCTACCTGGCCTCCTCCCAACTCATTGTCCTTGAGGCCTTAACAAAGCCTTCTAAAAGGGTTTTATCAAAATATTCCATATGGATTAGTAAAAAAACGCACCTGCTAAAGATTCATATATGCCCCTAGGTTAAAAATATGCATCTCAAATTTGTATGGATACATATGTATCTCTGACTAAAATGCATGTATCAAGACATAAGTGAGACACCTATATATTTTCAAACGGGGATGTAGTAGTAGATTTTTTGGGTCATGTGTTGGCAATAAAAAATGGATTCCCCATTTCATCTGTGCACAAGGAGGGCAAAACGAGTGGTCTTTTGTGAAGTGTCTCTACCAATCTACAACCACTTCAATTTTCACATGTACGCTAGACCCTGAAAGATGTCCAAATCAAGTTGCAGTGTTTTATCTCGATCCACATCTACATATGGTTTTATAATTGAGCTTTATCCTAATGAATTCAAAATTAAACTGTATGAGTTTGCTTGTTTTTGTACCCACTTGGGAAGGGTTCATGCAGGATCTGTAGCGAACTTTCTTGTGAAGACATATTTTGGCACATACTGTATGTGAATCTTCTCACGGCCATCAACTTTGAATACTCAAGTTTTTTACTCCTATATATGCAAAATGATATCAGTGTACCATTTTACTTATTCACAATGTTGGCAAAAAATGTATTTTTATGCCCATCTATTTCCATTTTTTGATTTCTTTTTTGAATTTTCATGCCCATTTGTAGATTTGACCAAGATTTAAACAAGTTTAACACATGAAAAATGAAAAGGTAAGCATGGATCCTTCTTAGACACTCTAAAATGAAGCTTTTGGGAGGTTCTTGAAATTTCCAAGTTTGAAACCCAAAACCACTTCTTCTCTTCATGTTTGACTACATAAGATAGAGTTTAGGGTTAGGGGTAGATACATGATTTTTCTTGTTTGAATATGTCTAGACCTTGTTTATCAACTTTAATGCTTACTATATGACATAAGAAGACTATGTGCTTTGGTTTTTCATTTTCTGTTTTTTTATATTTTATGCCCATTTGAATCTTGGTCAAATCCTAGGTTTGACCAGGATTTAAGCAAGTTTAAAACATGAAAACGACTTCTCTTCGTGCTTGACTTCTTATTCACTCCAAAATGAAGCTTTTGGAAGGGTTTTTGACATTTCCATGTTTGAAACCCAAAACGACATCTCTTCGTGCTTGACTTCATAAGATAGAGTTTAGGGTTAGGGGGTAGATACATGAATTTTCTGGTTTGAATATGTCTAGACCTAGCTTGTTTATCAACTTGAATGCTTGCTATATGACATCAGAAGACTATGTGTTTGGTTTTTTTTTAATTTGTTATGCCCATTTGAATCCTGGTCAAATCCTAGGTTTGACCAAGATTTAAACAAGTATAAAACATGAAAATGAAAAGTAAGCCTGGATCCTTCTTATTCACTCCAAAATGAAGCTTTTGGGAGGGTTTTTGAAATTTCCATGTTTGAAACCCAAAACGACTTCTCTTCGTGATTGACTTCATAAGACAGAGTTTAGGGTTAGGGGTAGATACCGGATTTTTCTGGTTTGAATATGTCTAGACCTTGTTTATCAAATTGAATGCTTGCTATATGACATCAGAAGACTATGTGTTTGGTTTTTGTTTTTTGAATTTGTTATGCCCATTTGAATCTTAGTCAAATCCTAGGTTTGAATATATATGTCTAGACCTTGTATATCAACTTGAATGCCTTACTATACATATGACATAAGAATGTTATGTGCTTTGGTTTTTCATTCTTTTCATTTTTTTCTGAATTTTTAGGGCCATTTGAATCTTGGTCAAATCCTTGGTTTGACCAAGATTTAAACAAATTTAAAACATGAAGCTTTTGGGATGTTCTTTAAATTTCAATGTTTGAAACCCAAAACGACTTCCCTTCATGCTAGACTTCATAAGATCGACAGGGGGTAGATACATGATTTGTCTGGTTTGGATATATCTAGACCTTGTTTATCAACTTGATTGCTTACGATATGACATAAGAAGACTATGTGATTTGGTTTTTCATTTTTCTGATTTTTTTGAATTTTGTGCCCACCCATTTGTATCTTCGTCAAATCCTAGGTTTGAAAAAGATAATTTAAACAAGTTTAAAACATGAAAATGTAAGGGAAGCATGTATCCTTCTTAGTCACTCTAAAATGAAGCTTTTGGGAGGTTTTGAAATTTCGATGTTTGAAACCCAAAACCACTTCTCTTCACATGCTTGACTTCATAAGACAGAGTTTAGGGGTTAGGGGTATAGATACATGATTTGTCTGGTTTGAATATGTCTAGACCTTGTTTATCAACTTGAATGCTTACTATATGACATAAGAAGACTATGTGATTTGGTTTTTCATTTTTCTGTTTTTTAATTATTTTTCTGCCCATTTGAATCTTGGTCAAATCCTAGGTTTGAACAAGATTTAGACAAGTTTAACACGTGAAATTAAACGAATAAGTAAGCATTGATCCTTCTTAGTCACTCCAAAATGTACCAATTGATAGTGTTAACTTTGCTTCATGGAAAAAATAATGTCATGTAAATGAGTTAACTTGGATTTCCTACCCTTGAATCCATAGGAAACTTTGTTCTAATGCACTATTATAATCAACCGAGTTTTTACACCAACAGGTCTGTCACTTACGTGTGGTGCCCACGCGTGAGGTCCCACACTTGAGTGAGCACAAGTCACGTGCAATAGGTACGCCAACTCCCAGCCATCTTCTTTGTCAAGAGAAGACGCATCAGGATGCGTATTGGAAGTCCGTGGGTCCTTCTGGATCCTTCGGTTGTCCCTCTCACAAAAAAACAAATCTATCTCATTCTCGGCCTCGCTCGACTCGCTCGCTCGCTCGCTCGCACGTCCTGCGCACTGACAAACCCTGCACAACAGTCAACATCATCATCATCACCCGAAAAAGGGAAGACACCATAATGCTCTGCCTTTTTTCTCTCCTTCCGAGTGATCCCTCTTCCTCCGAGTTTCACTCGACGGGCAAACGCACATCTGCAGCATAGTAATAATAAAAAGGTAGAAAAATCGATATACGAATCTATAATTAAATAGGTTAAACTAGGGTTTTGCCCTGTACTACAGATCAAGGTTCAAAAAAATCCAACTACGGGGTTCGAACAACACGATTCTAATCCAAGAACTTTTTCGACCTCATCCAAGTGGCCTCAAACTATAGGGTTAGCATCTAGTGCAGTATGTGTGAAAATGTATGCACTATGTGTGCTATAACTTGTATGTCTTTCAAATTTGAACCAACTTTGAATAAGTTTGAAATATTTGAAATGGGGCTTTTGGCTTAAACGTTTGAAACTCAAAACGATTCTCTTCATGCTAGACTTCATAAGACCGAGTTTAGGGTTAGGGGTAGATACATGATTTGTCTGGTTTGAATATGTCTAAACCTTGTTTATCAACTTTAATGCTAACTTCTCAGTCACTCTAAAATGAAGTTTTTGGAGGTTTTTGAAATTTCCATCTTTGAAACCCAAAACCACTTCTCTTCATGCTTGACTTCATAAGAAAAAGTTTAGGGTTAGGGGGTATAGATACATGATTTGTATGGTTTGAATATGTCCAAACCTTGTTTATCAACTTGAATATGCTTACTATATGACATAAGAAGACTATGTACTTTGGTTTTTAATTTTTCTGATTTTTTTAATTTTCTGCGCATTTGAATCATATCTTGGTCAAATCCTAGGTTTCACCAAGATTTAGACAAGTTTAACACGTGAAAATGAGTAAGTAAGCATGGATCCTTCTTAGTCACTCTAAAATGAAGCTTTTGGGATGTTCTTGAAATTTCCATGTTTGAAACCAAAACCACTTCTCTTCATGATTGACTTCCATAAGATCGACAGATCAGTTTAGGGTTAGGGGTAGATATATACATGATTTTTTGGTTTGAATATGTCTAGACCTTGTTTATCAACTTGAATGCTTACTATACATATGACATAAGAATGCTATGTGCTTTGTTTTTTCATTCTCTTTTGAATTTTTTCTAAATTTTTAGGCCCATTTGAATCTTGGTCAAATCCTTGGTTTGACCAAGATTTAAACAAGTTTAAAACATGAAAATGAAAAGGGAAGTCAGTATCCTTCGTAGTCACTCTAAAATGGAGAAGCTTTTGGGATGTTCTTGTAATTTCTATGTTTGAAACCGAAAACGAGTTCCCTTCATGCTAGTAGACTAGCTTCATAAGATCGACAGGCCGGGGGTAGATACATGATTTGTCTGGTTTGGATATATCTAGACCTTGTTTATCAACTTTAATGCTTACTATATGACATATATAAGAAAACTATTGCTTTGGTTTTTCCTTTTTCTGTTTTTTTTTTTTGATGCCCATTTGAATCATGTCGAATCCTAGGTTTGACCAAGATAATTTAAACAAGTTTAAAACATGAAAATGAAAAGGGAAGCATGTATCCTTCTTAGTCACTCTAAAATGAAGCTTTTGGGAGGTTTTTGAAATTTCCATGTTTGAAACCCAAAACCACTTCTCTTCACATGCTTGACTTCATAAGACAGAGTTTAGGGGTTAGGGGTATAGATACATGATTTGTCTGGTTGAATATGTCTAGACCTTGTTTATCAACTTTAATGCTTACTATATGACATAAGAAAACAATTGCTTTGGTTTTTCTTTTTCTGATTTTTTTGAATTTTGATGCCCATTTGAATCTTGTCAAATTCTAGGTTTGACCAAGATTTAAACAAGTTTAAAACATGAAAATGAAAAGGGAAGCATGTAACCTTCTCAGTCACTCTAAAATGAAGTTTTTGGGAGGTTTTTGATATTTCCATGTTTGAAACCCAAAACCACTTCTCTTCATGCTTGACTTCATAAGACAGAGTTTAGGGTTAGGGGTAGATACATGATTTGTATGGTTTGAATATGTCCAAACCTTGTTTATCAACTTGAATATGCTTATGTGCTTTGGTTTTTTATTTTTCTGATTTTTTTGAATTTTATGCCCATAAATCTTGGTCAAATCCTAGGTTTGACCAGGATTTAAACAAGTTTAAAACATGAAATGAAAAGATAAGCCTGGATCCTTCTTAGTCACTCTAAAATGAAGCTTTTGGGAGGTTCTTGAAATTTCCATATTTGAAACCCAAAACCACTTCTCTACATGATTGACTTCATAAGACATAGTTTAATTAGAGTTTTAGGGGTAGATATATACATGATTTTTCTGGTTTGAATATATATGTCTAGACCTTGTTTATCAACTTGAATGCTTACTATACATATGACATAAGAATGCTATATATGTGCTTTGGTTTTTCATTCTTTTGATTTTTTTCTGAATTTTTAGGGCCATTTGAATCTTGCATGGTTAAACTTGGGTTTTGCCCAGTTCTAAAGATCAAGGGTTCAAAAAAATCCAACTACGGGGTTCGAACAACACGATTCTAATCCAAGAATTTTTTCGACCTCATCCAAATGGCCTCAAACTATAGGGTTAGCATCTAGTGCAGTATGTGTGAAAATGTATGCACTATGTGTGCTATAACTTGTATGTCTTTCAAATTAAGTTGATAAACAAGGTCTAGACATATTCAAACCAGAATATTATACTGCATTAGTACAAAAAGTTTCCTATGGATTCATCAAGGGTAGTAAAGCCAAGTTAACTCATTGTCATGACTAAGAAGGATCCATGCTTACTTTTTCATTTTCATGTTTTAAACTTGTTTAAATCTTGGTCAAACCTAGGATTTGACCAAGATTCAAATGGTCATAAAAAATCAAACAAAATCAAGAAAATCAAAAACCAAACCACATAGTCTTCTTATGTAATATACTAAGCATTCAAGTTGATCAACGAAGTCTAGACATATTCAAACCAGAAAAATCATGTATCTACCCCCTAACCCTAAACGTTGTCTTATGAAGTCAAGCATGAAGAGAAGAAGTGGTTTTGGGTTTCAAACATGGAAATTTCAAAAACCCACCCAAAAGCTTCATTTTGGAGTGACTAAGAAGGATCCAAGCTTACTTTTTCATTTTCATGTTTCAAACTTGTTTAAATCTTTGTCAAACCTAGGATTTGACCAAGATTCAAATGGGCATAAAAATTCAAAAAAGAAATCAAAAAAATGAAACACCAAAGCACATAAACTTCTTATGTCATATAGTAATTAAGCATTCATGTTGATCAACAAAGTCTATATATATTTAAACAATAAAAATCATGTATATATACCCCCAAACCCAAAACCACTTCTCTTCACATGCTTGACTTCATAAGACAGAGTTTAGGGGTTAGGGGTATAGATACATGATTTGTCTGGTTTGAATATGTCTAGACCTTGTTTATCAACTTGAATGCTTACTATGTGATTTGGTTTTTCATTTTTCTGTTTTTTAATTATTTTTCTGCCCATTTGAATCTTGGTCAAATCCTAGGTTTGAACAAGATTTAGACAAGTTTAACACGTGAAATTAAACGAATAAGTAAGCATTGATCCTTCTTAGTCACTCCAAAATGTACCAATTGATAGTGTTAACTTTGCTTCATGGAAAAAATAATGTCATGTAAATGAGTTAACTTGGATTTCCTACCCTTGAATCCATAGGAAACTTTGTTCTAATGCACTATAATAATCAACCGAGTTTTTACACCAACAGGTCTGTCACTTACGTGTGGTGCCCACGCGTGTGGTCCCACACTTGAGTGAGCACAAGTCACGTGCAATAGGTACGCCAACTCCCAGCCATCTTCTTTGTCAAGAGAAGACGCATCAGGATGCGTATTGGAAGTCTGTGGGTCCTTCTGGATCCTTCGGTTGTCCCTCTCACAAAAAAACAAATCTCTCTCATTCTCGGCCTCGCTCGACTCGCTCGCTCGCTCGCTCGCTCGCACCTCCTGCGCACTGACAAACCCTGCACAACAGTCAACATCACCAGAAAAAGAATATACACCATCAATAAGAGGGGCCCCGTGACTGCTCTCCCTTCTTCTCCTTCCGAGTGATTCCTCTTCCTCCGAGTTTCACTCGACGGGCAAACACACATGTGCTGCATAGTAATAATAAAAAAGTAAAAGAATCGACTACGAATCTATTATTAAATAGGTTATAAACTAGGGTTTTCCCCAGTACTACAGATCAAGTTGAAAAAAAAATCCAACTACGGGGTTTGATTTTGGCCTACAAATAAAAAATTAAATAAGTTGAACTAGTATTCCTCTAAAAAATCATTTTGGTTTGCATTGTTTGATAATTTTCATAGCTAGAGTGCATCACAATTTTTTGATTTCATGCTTTGCTTTGCCAATTTTGATTTTTTCTAACCACCTTCTCTTTGATTTCAAATTTAGGTCAAACTATCGGTGCCTACTATGTGTTCTACTTGAATTGGATGCAGCATGCGCACATGATATGTTTTGCCATTGTTTTGGGCTTCCACACATCTTGGGGCATCCAAGTATTTAAGTTACCTTGTTTTTTAATTGTAATTCATGTACCCTTTCCTCCCAATTAAATTTTGGTTTTACATTTTTAATTTTTTTAAATTTTTATGCCCATTCTGATGTCATATAGTTAGCATTTAAGTTGATAAACAAGGTCTAGACATATTCAAACCGGAAAAATCATGTATCTACCCCTAACCCAAAACTCTGTCTTATCAAGTCAAGCACGAAGAGAAGTCGTTTTGGGTTTCAAACATGGAATTTTCAAAAACCCTCCAAAAAGCTTCATTTTGGAGTGACTAAGAAGGATGGAGGCTTACCTTTTTCATTTTCATGTTTTAAACATGTTTAAATCTTGGTCAAACCTATTATTTGACAAAGAATCAGATGGGCTTAAAATTTCAAAAAAATCAAAAAATGAAAAACCAAAGCATGCAGTCTTCTTATGTCATATATATATTACACACATTCAAGTTGATAAACAAGGTTTGGACATATTCAAACCAAAAAATCATGTATCTACCCCCTAACGCTAAACTCTGTCATATGAAGTCAAGCATATGAAGAGAAGTGGTTTTGGGTTTCAAACATGGAAATTTCCATGCTTGAAACCAAAAACCACTTCTCTTCATGCATGCTTGACTTCATAAGACAGAGTTTAGGGTTAGGTGGTAGATACATGATTTTCCTGGTTTGAATATGTGTAGACCTTGTTTATCAAATTAATTGAATGCTTACTATATAACATAAGAGAAGACCTTGTTTTTTTTGAATTTTTATACCCATTTGAATCTTTGTCAAATCCTTGGTTCCACCAAGATTTGAATAAGTTAAAAACATGAATATGAAAAAGTAAGCATGTATGCTTCTTAGTCACTTCAAAATGAAGCTCTTGGGAGGGTTTTTGAATTTCCATATTCGAAACCAAAAACCACATATCTTCATGCTTGACTTCATGAAACAAAGTTTAGGGTTAGGGGTAGATACATGCATGATTTTTCTTGTTTGAATATGTCTAGAACTTGTTTATCAACTTAATTGAATGCCTACTATATAACATAAGAAGACCTTTTTTGTTTTTTTTAAATTTTTATACCCATTTGAATCTTGGTCAAATCCTAGGTTTCACCAAGATTTGAATAAGTTTAAAACATGAATATGAAAAAGTAAGCATGCATGTATGCTTCTTAATTAATCACTTCGAAATGAAGCTCTTGGGAGGGTTTTTGAAATTTCCATGTTTGAAACCAAAAACCACATATCTTCATGCATGCGCTTGACTTCATGAGACAGAGTTTAGTGTTAGGGGGTAGATACATGATTTCTCTCGTTTGAATATGTTTGAAACCAAAAACCACATATCTCTGGTTTGCCCGCACTTAGAAATGATATTTGCATCACTTATCATATGTTTGCCCATTTGAATCTTGTCAAATCCTAGATTTGACCAAGATAATTTAAACAAGTTTAAAACATGAAAATGAAAAGGCAAGCTTGTATCCTTCTTAGTCACTCTAAAATGAAGTTTGGGGAGGTTTTTGAAATTTCCATGCTTGAAACCAAAAAACCACTTCTCTTCATGCTTGACTTCATAAGACAGAGTTTGGGGATATATAGGGGTAGATACATGATTTTTCTGGTTTGATATGTCTAGACCTTGTTTATCAACTTAATTGAATGCTTACTATATGACATAAGAAGACTATGTGCCTTGATTTTACATTTTTTTAAATTATGCCCATTTGAATCTTGGTCAAATCCTAGGTTTGACCATGATTTAAACAAGTTTAAAACATGAATATGAAAATTAAGCATGTATCCTTCGTAGTCACTCCAAAATGAAGCTCTTGAGAGGGTTTTTGAAATTTCCATGTTTGAAACCAAAAAACCACGTACTTCTCTTCATGCTTGACTTCATAAGACAGAGTTTGGGGTTAGGGGTAGCTTGATACATGATTTTTCTCGTTTGAATATGTCTAGACCTTGTTATCAACTTAATTGAATGCTTACTATATATATGACATAAGAAGACTATGTGCATTGGTTTTTCATTTTATTGTTTTTTTAATTTTATGCCCATTTGAATCTTGGTCAAATCCTAAGTTTGACCATGATTTAAACAAGTTGAAAACATGAATATGAAAAATTAAGCATATATCCTTCTTAGTCACTCCAAAATGAAGCTCTTGGGAGGGTTTTTGAAATTTCCATGTTTTAAACCAAAAACCACATATCTTCATGCTTGACTTCATGAGATAGAGTTTAGGGTTAGGGGGTAGATACATGATTTCTCTGGTTTGAATATATCTAGACCTTGTTTATCAACTTAATTGAATGCTTACTAATGTGACATAAGAAGACTATGTGCCTTGATTTTCCATTTTTTGTTTTTTCTGAATTTTTATGCCCATTTGAATCTTGGTCAAATCCTAGGTTTGACCATGATTTAAACAAGTTTAATAAAACATGAATAGGAAAAATTAAGCATATATCCTTCTTAGTCACTCCAAAATGTAGATCTTGGTAGGGTTTTTAAAATTTCCATGTTTGAAACCAAAAACCACGACTTCTCTTCATGCATGCTTGACTTCATAAGACAGAGTTTAGGGCTAGGGTAGCTAGATACATGATGTTTCTGGTTTGAATATGTCTAGACCTTGTTTATCAACTTAATTGAATGCTTACTATATGACATAAGAAGACTACGTGCCTTGGTTTTTCATTTATTTTCATTTATTTTGAATTTTTATGCCCATTTGAATCTTGGTCAAATCCTAGGTTTGACCATGATTTAAACTAGTTTAAAACATAAATATGAAAAATTAAGTATCTATCCTTCTTAGCCACTCCAAAATGAAGCTCTTGGGAGGGTTTTTGAAATTTCCATGATTGAAACCAAAAACCACTTCTCTTCATGCTTGACTTCATAAGTCAGGGTTTAGGGATATATATATAGGGGGTACATACATGATTTTTCTGGTTGGAATATGTCTAGAACTTGTTTTTCAACTTGAGCTTATCTAGAGCTTGTTTTTAAATTTTTTATACCCATTTGATTCTTCGTCAAATCCTAGGTTTGTTGACCTAGATTTGAACAAGTTTAAAACATGAATATGAAAAGGTAAGCATGTATGCTTCTTAATTAGTCACTCCAAAATGAAGCTCTTGGGAGGGTTTTTGAAATTTCCATGATTTAAACCAAAAACCACTTCTCTTCATGCTTGACTTCATAAGTTAGGGTTTAGGGATATATAGGGGGTAGATACATCATGATTTTTCTGGTTTGAATATGTCTAGAGCTTGTTTATCAACTTAATTGAATGCTTACTATATGACATAAGAAGACTATGTGCCTTGATATTTCATTTTTTTAAATTATGCCCTTTTGAATATTGGTCAAAACCTAGGTTTGACAAAGATTTAAAAAAGATTAAAACATGAAAATGAAAAAGTAAGCCTTGATCCTTCTTATTAACTCCAAAATGAAGGTTTTTGGGAGGGTTTTTGAAATATCCATGTTTGAAACCCAAAACCACTTCTCTTCGTGCAGAGTTTAGGGTTAGGGGTAGCTAGACACATGAATTTTCTGGTTTGATATGTCTAGACCTTGTTTATCAACTTAATTGAATGCTTACTATATGACATAAGAAGACTATGTGCCTTGATTTTACATTTTTTAAAATTATGCCCATTTGAATCTTGGTCAAATCCTAGGTTTGACCATGATTTAAACAAGTTTGTTTATCAACTTGAATGCTTGCTATATGACATCAGAAGACTATGTGTTTGGTTTTTGTTTTTTGAATTTGTTATGCCCATTTGAATCTTAGTCAAATCCTAGGTTTGAATATATATGTCTAGACCTTGTATATCAACTTGAATGCTTACTATACATATGACATAAGAATGTTATGTGCTTTGGTTTTTCATTCTTTTCATTTTTTTCTGAATTTTTAGGGCCATTTGAATCTTGGTCAAATCCTTGGTTTGACCAAGATTTAAACAAATTTAAAACATGAAAATGAAAAGGGAAGTCTGTATCCTTCTTAGTCACTCTAAAATGAAGCTTTTGGGATGTTCTTTAAATTTCAATGTTTGAAACCCAAACTCTTCATGCTAGACTTCATAAGATCGAGGGGGTAGATACATGATTTGTCTGGTTTGGATATATCTAGACCTTGTTTATCAACTTGATTGCTTACGATATGACATAAGAAGACTATGTGATTTGGTTTTTCATTTTTCGATTTTTTGAATTTTGTGCCCACCCATTTGTATCTTCGTCAAATCCTAGGTTTGACCAAGATAATTTAAACAAGTTTAAAACATGAAAATGTAAAGGGAAGCATGTATCCTTCTTAGTCACTCTAAAATGAAGCTTTTGGAGGTTTTTGAAATTTCGATGTTTGAAACCCAAAACCACTTCTCTTCACATGCTTGACTTCATAAGAAGATTTAGGGGTTAGGGGTATAGATACATGATTTGTCTGGTTTGAATATGTCTAGACCTTGTTTATCAACTTGAATGCTTACTATATGACATAAAGACTATGTGATTTGGTTTTATTTTTCTGTTTTTTTAATTTCTTCCCATTTGAATCTTGGTCAAATCCTAGGTTTGAACAAGATTTAGACAAGTTTAACACGTGAAATTAAACGAATAAGTAAGCATTGATCCTTCTTAGTCACTCCAAAATGTACCAATTGATAGTGTTAACTTTGCTTCATGGAAAAATAATGTCATGTAAATGAGTTAACTTGGATTTCCTACCCTTGAATCCATAGGAAACTTTGTTCTAATGCACTATTATAATCAACCGAGTTTTTACACCAACAGGTCTGTCACTTACGTGTGGTGCCCACGCGTGAGGTCCCACACTTCAGTGAGCACAAGTCACGTGCAATAGGTACGCAAACTCCCAGCCATCTTCTTTGTCAAGAGAAGACGCATCAGGATGCGTATTGGAAGTCTGTGGGTCCTTCTGGATCCTTCGGTTGTCCCTCTCACAAAAAAAACAAATCTATCTCATTCTCGGCCTCGCTCGACTCGCTCGCTCGCACGTCCTGCGCACTGACAAACCCTGCACAACAGTCAACATCATCATCATCACCCGAAAAAGGGGAGACACCATAATGCTCTGCCTTTTTTCTCTCCTTCCGAGTGATCCCTCTTCCTCCGAGTTTCACTCGACGGGCAAACACACATGTGCTGCATAGTAATAATAAAAAGTAAAAGAATCGACTACGAATCTATTATTAAATAGGTTATAAACTAGGGTTTTCCCCAGTACTACAGATCAAGTTGAAAAAAAAATCCAACTACGGGGTTTGATTTTGGCCTACAAATAAAAAATTAAATAAGTTGAACTAGTATTCCTCTAAAAAATCATTTTGGTTTGCATTGTTTGATAATTTTCATAGCTAGAGTGCATCACAATTTTTTGATTTCATGCTTTGCTTTGCCAATTTTGATTTTTTCTAACCACCTTCTCTTTGATTTCAAATTTAGGTCAAACTATCGGTGCCTACTATGTGTTCTACTTGAATTGGATGCAGCATGCGCACATGATATGTTTTGCCATTGTTTTGGGCTTCCACACATCTTGGGGCATCCAAGTATTTAAGTTACCTTGTTTTTTAATTGTAATTCATGTACCCTTTCCTCCCAATTAAATTTTGGTTTTACATTTTTAAATTTTTTAAATTTTTATGCCCATTCTGATGTCATATAGTTAGCATTTAAGTTGATAAACAAGGTCTAGACATATTCAAACCGGAAAAATCATGTATCTACCCCTAACCCAAAACTCTGTCTTATCAAGTCAAGCACGAAGAGAAGTCGTTTTGGGTTTCAAACATGGAATTTTCAAAAACCCTCCAAAAAGCTTCATTTTGGAGTGACTAAGAAGGATGGAGGCTTACCTTTTTCATTTTCATGTTTTAAACATGTTTAAATCTTGGTCAAACCTATTATTTGACAAAGAATCAGATGGGCTTAAAATTTCAAAAAAATCAAAAAATGAAAAACCAAAGCATGCAGTCTTCTTATGTCATATATATATTACACATTCAAGTTGATAAACAAGGTTTGGACATATTCAAACCAAAAAATCATGTATCTACCCCCTAACGCTAAACTCTGTCATATGAAGTCAAGCATATGAAGAGAGGTTTGGGTTTCAAACATGGAAATTTCCATGCTTGAAACCAAAAACCCACTTCTCTTCATGCATGTGACTTCATAAACAATTTGAGAGTGGAAAATTAATCCATGATTTCTCAGTTTGAATATGTGTGACCTTGTTTATCAAATTAATTGATGCTTACTATATAACATAAGAAGACCTTGTTTTTGAATTTTATACCCATTTGAATCTTTGTCAAATCCTTGGTTCCAAGATTTGAATAAGTTAAAAACATGAATATGAAAAAGTAAGAATGTATGCTTCTTAGTCACTTCAAAATGAAGCTCTTGGGAGGGTTTTGAAATTTCCATGTTCAAAAACCACATATCTTCATGCTTGACTTCGTGAAGACAGAGGTTAGGGTTAGGGGTAGATACATGCATGATTTTTTCTTGTTTGAATATGTCTAGAACTTGTTTATCGACTTAATTGAATGCTTACTATTTTAGTTTTTCATTTTTTTGTTTTTTTTTAATTTTTATACCCATTTGAATCTTGGTCAAAATCTTGTTTCACCAAGATTTGAATAAGTTAAAACATGAATATGAAAAAGTAAGCATGCATGTATGCTTCTTAATTAATCACTTCAAAATGAAGCTCTTGGGAGGGTTTTTGAAATTTCCATGTTTGAAACCAAAAACCACATATCTTCATGCATGCGCTTGACTTCATGAGACAGAGTTTAGGGTTAGGGGGTAGATACATGATTTCTCTCGAATATGTTTGAAACCAAAAACCACATATCTCTGGTTTGCCCGCACTTAGAAATGATATTTGCATCACTTATCATATGTTTTCCCATTTGAATCTTGTCAAATCCTAGATTTGACCAAGATAATTTAAACAAGTTTAAAACATGAAAATGAAAAGGCAAGCTTGTCCTTCTTAGTCACTCTAAAATGAAGTTTGGGGAGGTTTTTGAAATTTCCATGCTTGAAACCAAAAAACCACTTCTCTTCATGCTTGACTTCATAAAGACAGAGTTGGGGATATATAGGGGTAGATACATGATTTTTATGGTTTGATATGTCTAGACCTTGTTTATCAACTTAATTGAATGCTTAATATGACATAAGAAGACTATGTGCCTTGATTTTACATTTTTTAAATTATGCCCATTTGAATCTTGGTCAAATCCTAGGTTTTGACCATGATTTAAACAAGTTTAAAGCTATGAATATGAAAATTAAGCATGTATCCTTCATAGTCACTCCAAAATAAACTCTTGAGAGGTTTTTTGAAATTTCCACATGTTTGAAACCAAAAAACCATGCTTCTCTTCATGCTTGACTTCATAAGACAGGGTTTAGGGTTAGGGGTAGCTTGATACATGATTTTCTCGTTTGAATATGTCTGAACCTTATTCCTCAACTTGAATGCTCTTACTATATATATGACATAAGAAGACCATGTGCTTTTGGTTTTTGCATTTTATTGTTTTTTAATTTTATGCCCATTTGATCTTGGTCAAATCCTAAGTTTGACAAAGATTTAAAAATTTAAATCATGAATATAAAAATTAAGCATATATCCTTCTTAGTCACTCCAAATGAAGCTCTTGGGAGGGTTTTTGAAATTTCCATGTTTCAAACCAAAAACCACATATCTTCATGCATGACTTCACATAAGACAGAGTTTAGGATTAGGGGTAGATACATGATTTCTCTGGTTGAATATCTGAACCTTGTTTATCAACTTAATTGAATGCTTACTAATGTGACATAAGAAGACTATGTTGCCTTGATTTTCCATTTTTGTTTTTTTCTGAATTTTGGCCTTTTTGTTTGAATCTTGAAAGTCAAATCTGGAGTTTGACCATGATTTAACAGAAGTTAATAAAACATGAATGAGAAAAATTAAACATATATCTTCTTGAGTCAAAATGTAGATCTTGGTAGGGTTTTTAAAATTTCCATGTTTAAAACCAAAAACCACGACTTCTCTTCATGCATGCTTGACTTCATAAGACAGAGTTTAGGGCTAGGGTAGCTAGATACATGATGTTTCTGGTTTGAATATGTCTAGACCTTGATTTATCAACAATTGAATGCTTACTATACTTGACATGAAGACTATATGCCCTTGATTTTTTACATTTTTAAAAATTATACCCATTTGAATCTTGGTCAAATCCTAGTTTGACAGTGATTTAAACAAGTTTAATTGTCAACTTGAATGCTTGCTATATGACATCCAGAAGACTATGTGTTTGGTTTTGTTTTTGAATTTGTTATGCCCATTTGAATCTTAGTCAAATCCTAGGTTTGAATATATGTCTAGACCTTGTATATCAACTTGAATACTTACTATACATATGACATAAGAATGTTATGTGCTTTGGTTTTTCCATTCTTTTCATTTTTCTGAATTTTGGGGCCATTTGAATCAATTGAATTGTGGTTTGACCAAGATTTAAACAAATCTAAAACATGAAAATGAAAAGTTAATGTACCCTTCTTAGTCACTCTAAAATGAAGCTTTGGGATGTTCTTTAAATTTCAATGTTTGAAACTAAAACGACTTCCCTTCATGCTAGACTTCATAAGATCGAGCAGAGGTAGATACATGATTTGTCTGGTTTGGATATATCTAGACCTTGTTTATAAACTTGATTGCTTACGATATGACATAAGAAGACTATGTGATTTGGTTTTTCATTTTTCTGATTTTTTTGAATTTTGTGCCCACCCATTTGTATCTTCGTAAAATCCTAGGTTTGACCAAGATAATAAACAAGTTTAAAACATGAAAATGTAAAGGGAAGCATGTATCCTTCTTAGTCACTCTAAATAAAGCTTTTGGGAGGTTTTGAAATTTCGATGTTTGAAACCCAAAACCACTTCTCTTCACATGCTTGACTTGTAAGACAGAGTTTAGGGGTTAGGGGCATAGATACATGATTTGTCCGGTTTGAATATGTCTAGACCTTGTTTATCACTTGAATGCTTACTATATGACATAAGAAGACTATGTGATTTGGTTTTTCATTTTCTGTTTTTTAATTATTTTTCTGCCCATTTGAATCTTGTGGTCTAAATCCTAGAGTTTTTGAACAAGATTTAGACAAGTTTAACACGTGAAATTAAACGAATAAGTAAGCATTGATCCTTCTTAGTCACTCCCAAATGTACCAATTGATAGTGTTAACTTTTCTTCATGGAAAAAAATAATGTCATGTAAATGAAAGCAACTTCAGTTTCCTACACACCAATCATAGAAACACTGTTCTAATGTATATAATCAACGAGTTTTTTACACACGGGTGTTTGTCATAAAGTGTGGTGCAGTGGGTCCACACTTCAGTGAGCACAAGTCTACGTGCAATAGGTACGCCAACTCCCAGCCATCTTCTTTGTCAGAGAAAGACGCATCAGGATGCGTATTGGAGATGTGGGTCCATGCAGGATCCTTCGGTTGTCCCTCTCACAAAAAAAAACAAATCTCTCTCATTCTCGGCCTCGCTCGACTCGCTCGCTCGCTCGCTCCTGCTCACTGACAAACCCTGCACAAAAGTCAACATCATCAACCGAAAAAGGGGAGACACCATAATGCTCTGCTTTTTCTCTCCTTTAAAGAGTGATCCCTCTTCCTCTCAGAGTTTCACTCGACAGACAGCACATCTGCGGCATAGTAATAATAAAAAGGTAGAAAATCGATATACGAATCTATAATTAAATAGGTTAAACTAGGGTTTTGCCCTGTACTACAGATCAAGGTTCAAAAAAATCCAACTACGGGGTTTGAACAACACGATTCTAATCCAAGAACTTTTTCGACCTCATCCAAGTGGCCTCAAACTATAGGGTTAGCATCTAGTGCAGTATGTGTGAAAATGTATGCACTATGTGTGCTATAACTTGTATGTCTTTCAAATTTGAGCCAAATTTGAATAAGTTTGAAATATTTGAAAACGGGCTTAATTTTGGGAGGTTTTTGAAATTTCCATGCTAGACTTCATAAGGCCGAGTTTAGGGTTAGGGGTAGATACATGATTTGTCTGGTTTGAATATGTCTAAACCTTGTTTATCAACTTTAATGCTAACTTCTCAATCACTCTAAAATGAAGTTTTTGGAGGTTTGAAATTTCCATCTTTGAAACCCAAAACCACTTCTCTTCATGCTTGACTTCATAAGAAAAAGTTTAGGGTTAGGGGTATAGATACATGATTTGTATGGTTTGAATATGTCCAAACCTTGTTTATCAACTTGAATATGTTTACTATATGACATAAGAAGACTATGTACTTTGGTTTTAATTTTTCTGATTTTTTTAATTTTCTGTGCATTTGAATCATATCTTGGTCAAATCCTAGGTTTCACCAAGATTTAGACAAGTTTAACACGTGAAACTAGTAAGTAAGCATGGATCCTTCTTAGTCACTCTAAAATGAAGCTTTTGGGATGTTCTTGAAATTTCCATGTTTGAAACCCAAAACCACTTCTCTTCATGATTGACTTCCATAAGATCGACAGATCGGTTTAGGGTTAGGGGTAGATATATACATGATTTTTGGTTTGAATATGTCTAGACCTTGTTTATCAACTTGAATGCTTACTATACATATGACATAAGAATGCTATGTGCTTTGGTTTTTCATTCTCTTTTTGAATTTTTTCTAAATTTTAGGCCCATTTGAATCTTGGTCAAATCCTTGGTTTGACCAAGATTTAAACAAGTTTAAAACATGAAAATGAAAATGGAAGTCTGTATCCTTCTTAGTCACTCTAAAATGAAGCTTTTGGGATGTTCTTGAAATTTCTATGTTTGAAAACGAGTTCCCTTCATGCTAGTAGACTAGCTTCATAAGATCGACAGGCGGTAGATACATGATTTGTCTGGTTTGGATATATCTAGACCTTGTTTATCAACTTTAATGCTTACTATATGACATATATAAGAAAACTATTGCTTTGGTTTTTCCTTTTTCTGTTTTTTTATTTTGATGCCCATTTGAATCATGTCAAATCCTGGTTTGAACAAGATAATTTAAACAAGTTTAAAACATGAAAATGAAAAGGGAAGCATGTATCCTTCTTAGTCACTCTAAAATGAAGCTTTTAGGAGGTTTTTGAAATTTCCATGTTTGAAACCCAAAACCACTTCTCTTCACATACTTGACTTTATGATAGAGTTTAGGGGTTAGGGGTATAGATACATGATTTGTCCGGTTTGCATATGTCTAGACCTTGTTTATCAACTTTAATGCTTACTATATGACACTAAGAAAACAATTGCTTTGGTTTTTCTTTTATTTTTTTTGAATTTTGATGCCCATTTGAATCTTGTCAAATTCTAGGTTGACCAAGATTTAAACAAGAGTTCAAAACATGAAAATGAAAAGGGAAGCATGTAACCTTCTCAGTCACTCTAAAATGAAGTTTTTGGGAGGTTTTGATTTTTCCATGTTTGAAACCAGAAACCACTTCTCTTCTGCTTGGCTTCATAAGGCAGGTTTAGGGTTAGGGGTGAATGCATGATTTGTATGGTTTGAATATGTGTAGACCTTGTTTATCAACTTGAATATGCTTATGTGCTTTGGTTTTTTATTTTTCGATTTTTTTGAATTTTATGCCCATAAATCTTGGTCAAATCCTAGGTTTGACAGGATTTAAACAAGTTTAAAACATGAAATGAAAAGATAAGGACTGGATCCTTCTTAGTCACTCTAAAATGAAGCTTTGGGAGGTTCTTGAAATTTCCATATTTGAAACCCAAAACCACTTCTCTACATGATTGACTTCATAAGACATAGTTTAATTAGAGTTTAGGGGTAGATATATACATGATTTTTCTGGTTTGAATATATATGTCTAGACCTTGTTTATCAACACGAATGCTTACTATACATATGACATAAGAATGCTATATATGTGCTTTGGTTTTTCATTCTTTTGATTTTTTCTGAATTTTTAGGGCCATTTGAATCTTGCATGGTTAAACTTGGGTTTTGCCCAGTTCTAAAGATCAAGGGTTCAAAAAAATCCAACTACGGGGTTCGAACAACACGATTCTAATCCAAGAATTTTTCGACCTCATCCAAATGGCCTCAAACTATAGGGTTAGCATCTAGTGCAGTATGTGTGAAAATGTATGCACTATGTGTGCTATAACTTGTATGTCTTTCAAATTAAGTTGATAAACAAGGTCTAGACATATTCAAACAAGAATATTATACTGCATTAGTACAAAAAGTTTCCTATGGATTCATCAAGGGTAGTAAAGCCAAGTTAACTCATTGTCATGACTAAGAAGGATCCATGCTTACTTTTTCATTTTCATGTTTTAAACTTGTTTAAATCTTGGTCAACATCCTAGGATTTGACCAAGATTCAAATAGTCATAAAAAATCAAACAAAATCAAGAAAATCAAAAACCAAACACATAGTCTTCTTATGTAATATACTAAGCATTCAAGTTGATCAACGAAGTCTAGACACATATTAAACCAGACAAATCATGTATCCACCCCCTAACCCTAAACGTTGTCTTATGAAGTCAAGCATGAGAGAAGAAGTGGTTTTGGGTTTCAAACATGGAAATTTCAAAACTACTTAAAACTTCATTTGGAAGTGACTAAGAAGGATCAAACTACTTTTTCATTTTGTATTTCAAACTGTTTAAATCTTTGTCAAACCTAGGATTTGACCAAATTCAAATGGGCATAAAATTCAAAAAGAAATCAAAAAATGAAACAGCGCACATAAACTTCTTATGTCATATAGTAATTAAGCATTCATGTTGATCAACAAAGTCTATATATATTTAAACAATAAAAATCATGTATATATACCCCCAAACCCAAAACAACTTCTCTTCACATGCTTGACTTCATAAGACAGAGTTTAGGGGTTAGGGGTATAGATACATGATTTGTCTGGTTTGAATATGTCTAGACCTTGTTTATCAACTTGAATGCTTACTATGTGATTTGGTTTTTCATTTTTCTTTTTTTTAATTATTTTTCTGCCCATTTGAATCTTGGTCAAATCCTAGGTTTGAACAAGATTTAGACAAGTTTAACACTTGAAATAAACGAATAAGTAAGCATTGATCCTTCTTAGTCACTCCAAAATGTACCAATTGATAGTGTTAACTTTGCTTCATGGAAAAAATAATGTCATGTAAATGAGTTAACTTGGATTTCCTACCCTTGAATCCATAGGAAACTTTGTTCTGATGCACTATAATAATCAACAGAGTTTTTACACCAACAAGTCTGTCACTTACGTGTGGTACCCATGCGTGTCCCACACTTGAGTGAGCACAAGTCACGTGCAATAGAGTACTGTTTATTCTGTGTCTTGTTGTAAACTGTGCTCTGGTGCGTATTGGAAGTCTGAGTCCTTCAGGATCCTTCGGTTGTCCCTCTCTCTCTCAAAAAAAGAAAAAACATCTCTCTCATTATCGGCCTCGCTCGCTCGCTCGCACCTCCTGCGCAGTGACAAACCCTGAAAAAGGTCAGACACCATAAATAAGAGGGCCCCACTCACTTCTCTCCCTTCGTCTCCTTCCGTGTGATCCCTCTTCCTCCGAGTTTCACTCGACGGGCAAACACACATGTGCTGCATAGTAATAATAAAAAAGTAAAAGAATCGACTACGAATCTATTATTAAATAGGTTATAAACTAGGGTTTTCCCCAGTACTACAGATCAAGTTGAAAAAAAAATTCCAACTACGGGGTTTGATTTTGGCCTACAAATAAAAAATTAAATAAGTTGAACTAGTATTCCTCTAAAAAATCATTTTGGTTTGCATTGTTTGATAATTTTCATAGCTAGAGTGCATCACAATTTTTTGATTTCATGCTTTGCTTTGCCAATTTTGATTTTTTCTAACCACCTTCTCTTTGATTTCAAATTTAGGTCAAACTATCGGTGCCTACTATGTGTTCTACTTGAATTGGATGCAGCATGCGCACATGATATGTTTTGCCATTGTTTTGGGCTTCCACACATCTTGGGGCATCCAAGTATTTAAGTTACCTTGTTTTTTAATTGTAATTCATGTACCCTTTCCTCCCAATTAAATTTTGGTTTTACATTTTTTAATTTTTTAAATTTTTATGCCCATTCTGATGTCATATAGTTAGCATTTAAGTTGATAAACAAGGTCTAGACATATTCAAACCGGAAAAATCATGTATCTACCCCTAACCCAAAACTCTGTCTTATCAAGTCAAGCACGAAGAGAAGTCGTTTTGGGTTTCAAACATGGAATTTTCAAAAACCCTCCAAAAAGCTTCATTTTGGAGTGACTAAGAAGGATCGAGGCTTACCTTTTTCATTTTCATGTTTTAAACATGTTTAAATCTTGGTCAAACCTATTATTTGACAAAGAATCAAATGGGCTTAAAATTTCAAAAAAATCAAAAAATGAAAAACCAAAGCATGCAGTCTTCTTATGTCATATATATATTACACATTCAAGTTGATAAACAAGGTTTGGACATATTCAAACCAAAAAATCATGTATCTACCCCCTAACGCTAAACTCTGTCATATGAAGTCAAGCATATGAAGAGAAGTGGTTTTGGGTTTCAAACATGGAAATTTCCATGCTTGAAACCAAAAACCACTTCTTCATGCATGCTTGACTTCATGGCTGGCCCCAGGAACAGGTGGTAGACTCATGATTTTCTATTTGAATATGTGTAGACTACTGTTTGTCAAATTAATTAATTCGCACTATATAACATAAGAGAAGACCTTGTTTTTTTTTTTTTTGAATTTTTATACCCATTTGAATCTTTGTCAAAATCTTGATTCCCACCAAGATTTGAATAAGTTAAAAACATGAATATGAAAAAGTAAGCATGTATGCTTCTTAGTCACTTCAAAATGAAGCTCTTGGGAGGGTTTTTTGAAATTTCCATTTTGAAACCCAAAACCACATATCTTCATGCTTGACTTCATGAAACAAAGTTTAGGGTTAGGGGTAGATACATGCATGATTTTTCTTGTTTGAATATGTCTAGAACTTGTTTATCAACTTAATTGAATGCCTACTATATAACATAAGAAGACCTTTTTTGTTTTTTTTTTAAATTTTTATACCCATTTGAATCTTGGTCAAATCCTAGGTTTCACCAAGATTTGAATAAGTTTAAAACATGAATATATATGAAAAAGTAAGCATGCATGTATGCTTCTTAATTAATCACTTCGAAATGAAGCTCTTGGGAGGGGTTTTTGAAATTTCCATGTTTGAAACCAAAAACCACATATCTTCATGCATGCGCTTGACTTCATGAGACAGAGTTTAGTGTTAGGGGTAGATACATGATTTCTCTCGTTTGAATATGTTTGAAACCAAAAACCACATATCTCTGGTTTGCCCGCACTTAGAAATGATATTTGCATCACTTATCATATGTTTGCCCATTTGAATCTTGTCAAATCCTAGATTTGACCAAGATAATTTAAACAAGTTTAAAACATGAAAATTCAAACCAGGAAAATCATGTATATATCTACCCCTAACCCTAAACTCTGTCTTATGAAGTCAAGCATGCATGAAGAGAAGTGGTTTTTGGTTTCAAACATTTAAGCCAAAAGCCCCTTTTCAAATATTTCAAACTTATTCAAATTTGGTTCAAATATGAAAGACATACAAGTTATAGCACACATAGTGCATACATTTCACACATACTGCACTAGATGCTAACCCGGCCTATAGTTTGAGGCCATTGGATGAGGTCGAAAAAAATTCTTGGATTAGAATCGTGTTGTTCGAACCACGTAGTTGGATTTTTTTGAACCCTTGATCTGTAGAACTGGGCAAAACCCTAGTTTAACCTATTTAATTACAGATTCGTATATCGATTTTTCTACGAGTACTACCTTTTTATTATTACTATGCAGCACATGGGTGTTTGCCCGTCGAGTGAAACTCGTAGGAAGAGGGATCACTCGGAATGAGAGAAGAAGGGAGAGAATTATGGTCTCCCCTTTTCGGGTGATGATGTTGACTTTTGTGCGGGGTTTGTCAGTGAGCTAGGAGGTGCGAGCGAGCGAGTCGAGCGAGGCTGAGAATGGGAAAGAGATTGTTTTGTGAGAGGGACATGGATCTAGAAGGACCCACAGACTTCCAATACGCATCTGATGCGTCTTCTCTTAACGAAGAAGATGGCTGGGAGTTTGCGTACCTATTGCACGTGACTTGTGCTCGTGAAGTGTGGGACCTCACGCGTGGGCACCACACGTAAGTGACGGACCTGTTGGTGTAAAAACTCGGTTGATTATAATAGTGCGTTAGAACAAAGTTTCCTATGGATTCAAGGGTAGGAAATCCAAGTTAACTCATTTACATGACATTATTTTTTCCATGAAGCAAAGTAACACATCTATCAATTGGTACATTTTGGAGTGACTAAGAAGGATCAATGCTTACTTATTCGTTTAATGTCACGTGTTAAACTTGTCTAAATCTTGTTCAAACCTAGGATTTGACAAGATTCAAATGGGCAGAAAAATAAAAACAGAAAAATGAAAAACCAAATCACATAGTTTTCTTATGTCATATAGTAAGCATTAAAGTTGATAAACAAGGTGTAGACATATTCAAACCAGACAAATCATGTAGCTATACCCCCTAACCCCTAAACTCTGTCTTATGAAGTCAAGCATGCATGTGAAGAGAAGTGGTTTTGGGTTTCAAACATGGAGGAAATTTCAAAAACCTCCCAAAAGCTTCATTTTAGAGGGACAAGAAGGATCCATGCTTCCCTTTTCATTTCATGTTTTAAACTTGTTTAAATTATCTTGGTCAAACCTAGGATTTGACAAGATTCAAATGGGCATCAAAATTGAAAAAAAAATTGAAAAAGAAAAACCAAAGCAAATAGTTTTCTTATGTCATATAGTAAGCATTAAAGTTGTTGATAAATAAAAAAGGTCCATACATATTCAAACCACACAAATCATGTATCTATACCCCTAATAACCCCTAATTAATTAACTCTCTCTTATGAAGTCAAGCATGTGAAGAAAAGTGGTTTTAGGTTTCAAACATTGAAATTTTAAAAACCTCCAAAGCTTCATTTTAGAGTGACTAAGAAGAATCCAGACTTCCCTTTTCATTTTTATGTTTAAACTTGTTTAAATCTTGGTCAAACCAAGGATTTGTCCAAGATTCAAATATAGCCCTAAAAATTAAGAAAAAAAATTCAAAGAATGAAAAACCAAAGCACATAGCATTCTTATGTCATATGTATAGTAAGCATTCAAGTTGATAAACAAAGGTCTAGAGACATATATATTCAAACCAGAAAAATCATGTATATATCTACCCCTAAAGCTCTAATTAAACTATGTTTTATGAAGTAAATCATGAAGAGGAAGTGGTTTTGGGTTTCAAACATGGAAATTTCAAGAACCTCCCAAAAGCTTCATTTTAAGAGTGACTAGAAGGATCGGAGAGGACCCACAGAGACTTCATCGCATCTGATCGTCTTCTCTTGACAAGAAGATGGTGGGAGTTCTTGTCCTGTGCACGTGACTTGTGCTCCTTTGAGTGTAAGGACCTCACGCGTGGGCACCACACGTAAGTGACAGACTGTTGGTGTAAAAACTCGATTGATTATTATACTATTGCATTAGAACAAAGTTTCCTATGGATTCAAGATGGGAAATCCAAGTTAACTCATTTACATGACATTATTATTTCCATGAAGCAAAGTTAACACATCTATCAATTGGTACATTTTTGAGTGACTAAGAAGGATCCATGCTTACTTATTCGTTTTCACGTGTTAAACTTGTCTAAATCTTGGTCAAACCTAGGATTTGACCAAGATTCAAATGGGCAGAAAAATAAAATAAAAAATAGAAAAATGAAAAACCAAATCACATAGTCATCTTATGTCATATAGTAAGCATTAAAGTTGATAAACAAGATCTAGAAATATCAAACCATACAAATCATGTATCTACCCCTAACCCCTAAACTATGTCTTATAAATTAAGTCAAGCATGAAGAGATGTGGTTTTGGGTTTCAAACATGGAAATATCAAAAACCTCCAAAAACTTCATTTTAGTGTGACTAAGAAGGATACACGCTTCCCTTTTCATATTCATGTTCTAAGCTTGTTTAAATTATCTTGGTCAAACCTAGGATTTGACAAGATTCAAATGGGCATCAATATTGAAAAAAATCAAAAAAAAGAAAAAACAAAGGAAATAGTTTTCTTATGTCTTATAGTAAGCATTAGTTGATAAACAAGGTCTGAACATATTCAAACTAGACAAATCATGTATCTATATATACCCCTAACCCCTAAACTATATCTTATGAAGTCAAGCATGAAAGAGGGAAGTTGTTTTGGGTTGCAAACATGAAAATTTCAAGAACATACATTTAGAGTTTAAGAAAGGATCCATGCTTAACTTTGCATATTCATATTTTAAACTTGTTTAAATCATTATCAAACCTAGGATTTGACCAAATCAAGCATGCATGAAGAGAAGTCGTTTTGGTTTCAAAAATGGAAATTTCAAGAACATCCCAAAAGCTTCATTTGAGTGACTAAGAGGATGCATGCTTCCCTTTTCATTTTTATGTTTAAACTTGTTTAAATCTTAGTCAAACCTAGAATTTGACCAAGATTCAAATATATGGGCATAAAATTCAAAAAAGCAGAAAAATGAAAAACCAGAGCACATAGTCTTCCTTATGTCATATAGTAAACAATCAATTAATTAAGTTGATAAACCAGTTCTAGACATATTCAAACCAGGAAAATCATGTATCTACCCCCTAACGCCCTAGCTAAACTCTGTCTTATGAAGTCAAGCATGCATGAAGAGAAGTGGTTTTTGGTTTCAAGCGTTTAAGCCAAAGGCAAGCATGGATCCTCCTTAATTAGTCACCTTAAATGAAGCTTTTGGGAGGTTTGTGAAGAAAATTTCCATGTTTGAAACCTAAAAGCACTTCTCTTCATGCTTGACTTCATAAGACAGAGTTTAGGGTTAGGGGGTGTAGATCGATACATGATTTGTCTGGTTTGAATATGTCCAAATCTTATTTATCAACTTTTGAATGCATGATACTCTCTCAAAGAAAAACTTTTGAATGCTTACTATATGACATAAGAAGACTATATGCTTTTAAAATTCAAACATATATGGTAAGCATTCTTATGTCATATAGTAAGCATTCAAGTTGATACACAAGCAAGGTTTGGACATATTCAAACCAGACAAATCATGTATCTACAACACTAATTAAATTGTCTTATGAAGCAAGTCTAGCATGAAGAGAAGTGGTTTTGGGTTTCAAACATGGAAATTCCAAAAACCTCCCAAAAACTTCATTTTAGAGTGACTAAGAAGGATATACAAGCTTCCCTTTTCATTTTCATGTTTTAAACTTGTTTAAATCTTGGTCAAACCTCTAGGATTTGACCAAAAGATTCAAATGGGCATAGAAATTCATAAAAAATCAAAAGAATGAAAAACCAAAGGACATAACATTCTTATGTCATATATATAGTAAGCATTCAAGTTGATAAACAAGGTCTAGACATATTCAAACCATAAAATCATGTATATATCTACCCCTAACCCTAAACTTTGTCTTATGAAGTCAAGCATGCATGAAGAGAAGTGGTTTTTGGTTTCAAACATGGAAATTTCGAAAACCCTCCCAAGACCAAGCTACATTTTGGAGTGACTAAGAAGGATATATAGATGCTTAATTTTTCATATTCATGATTTAAACTTGTTTAAACCATGTTCAAACAGGATTTGACCAAGATTCAAATGGGCATAAAATTTTAAAAAAATAAAAAAACAAAAAACAAGGCACATAGTATTCTAATGTCATATAGTAAGCATTCAATTAAGTTGATAAACAAGGTCTAGACATAATCAAACGGAAAATCATGCATAATTTACCCCTAACCCCTAAATTCTGTCTTATGAAGTCAAGCATGCACGAAGAAGTGGTTTTGGTTTCAAGCGTTTAAGCCAAAAGCCCATTTTCAAATATTTCAAACTTATTCAAATTTGGTTCAAATTTGAAAGACATACAAGTTATAGCACACATAGTGCATACATTTCACACATACTGCACTAGATGCTAACCCTATAGTTTGAGGCCATTTGGGTGACCTAGGTCGAAAAAATTCTTGGATTAGAATCGTGTTGTTCGAACCCTGTAGTTGGATTTTTTTGAACCCTTGATCTGTAGAACTGGGCAAAACCCTAGTTTAACCTATTTAATTATAGATTCGTATATCGATTTTTCTACGAGTACTACCTTTTTATTATTACTATGCAGCACATGGGTGTTTGCCCGTCGAGTGAAACTCGGAGGAAGAGGGATCACTCGGAAGGAGAGAAGAAGGGAGAGAATTATGGTGTCTCCCTTTTTCGGGTGATGATGTTGACTTTTGTGGAGGGTTTGTCAGTGAGCAGGAGTAGCGAGCGAGTCGAGCGAGGGCGAGAATGAGAGAGATTTGTTTTGTTTTGTGAGACAACCGAAGGATCTAGAAGGACCCACAGACTTCAGTTTTGATGCGTCTTCTCTTGACAAGAAGATGGGCAGGAGTTTGCGTACCTGTGCGTGACTTGTGCTCCTTTGAAGTGTGGGACCTCAAGCGTGGGCACCACACGTAAGTGAGAGACCTGTTGGTGTAAAAACTCGGTTGATTATAATAGTGCATTAGAACAAAGTTTTCTATGGATTCAAGGGTAGGAAATCCAAGTTAACTCATTTACATGACATTATTATTTCCATGAAGCAAAGTTAACACATCTATCGATTGGTACATTTTTGAGTGACTAAGAAGGATCCAGGCTTACTTATTCGTTTTCACGTGTTAAACTTGTCTAAATCTTGGTCAAACCTAGGATTTGACCAAGATTCAAATGGGCAGAAAAATAAAATAAAAACAGAAAAATGAAAAACCAAATCACATAGTCATCTTATGTCATATAGTAAGCATTAAAGTTGATAAACAAGGACTAGAAATATCAAACCATACAAATCATGTATCTACCCCTAACCCCTAAACTATGTCTTATAAATTAAGTCAAGCATGAAGAGATGTGGTTTGGGTTTCAAACATGGAAATTTCAAAAACCTCCCAAAAACTACATTTTAGAGTGACTAAAGAAGGATGCATGCTTCCCTTTTCATATTCATGTTTTAAGCTTGTTTAAATTATCTCAGTCAAACCTAGGATTTGGCAAAGATTCAAATGGGCATCAAAAAAATCAGGAAAAAGAAAAACCAAAGCAAATAGTTTTCTTATGTCATATAGTAAGACAATTAATTAAGTTGATAAACAAGGTCTAGACATATTCAAACTAGACAAATCATGTATCTATACCCCTAACCCCTGAACTCTGTCTTATGAAGTCAAGCATATGAAGAGAAGTGGTTTTGGGTCGTTTCAAACATGGAAATTTGAAAAACCTCCCAAAAACTTCATTTTAGAGTGACAAAGAAGGATACATGCTTCCCTTTTGATATTCATGTTTTAAGCTTGTTTAAATTATCTCAGTCAAACCTAGGATTTGACAAGATTCAAATGGGCATCAAAATTGAAAAAAAATCAGGAAAAAGAAAAACCAAAGCAAATAGTTTTCTTATGTCATATAGTAAGCCAATTAAGTTGATAAACAAGGTCTAGACATATTCAAACTAGACAAATCATGCATGCATCTATACCCCCTAACCCCTAAACTCCGTCTTATGAAGTCAAGCATATGAAGAGAAGTGGTTTTGCTCCCAAAAAGCTTCATTTTAGAGTGACTAAGAAGGATCCATGCTTACCTTTGCATTTTCATATTTTAATCTTGTTAAATCATTATCAAGCCTAGGATTTGACCAAGATACAAATGGGTGGGCACAAAATTCAAAAAAATCATAATAATGAAAAACAAAAGCATGTAGTCTTCTTATGTCATATCGTATGCATTCAAGTTAAACGAGGTCTAGGTATATCCAAACCAGACAAATCATGTATCTACCCCATGTTGATCTTATGAAGTCTAGCATGAAGAGAAGTCGTTTTGGGTTTCAAACATGGAAATTTCAAGAACATCCCAAAAGCTTCATTTTAGAGTGACTAAGAAGAAGGATACATGCTTCCCTTTTCATTTTCATGTTTTAAACTTGTTTAAATCTTGGTCAAACCTAGGATTTGACCAAGATTCAAATATATGAGCATAAAATTCAAAAAAAACCAAAAATGAAAACCAAGGCACGTAGTCGTCTTATGTCATATAGTAAGCAATCAATTAAGTTGATAAACAAGGTCTAGACATATTCAAACCAGGAAATCATGTATCTACACCCCCTAACGTACCCTAGCTAAACTCTGTCTTATGAAGTCAAGCATGCATGAAGAGAAGTGGTTTTTGGTTTCAAACGTTTAAGCCAAAAGGTAAGCATGGATCCTCCTTATAGTCACTGTAAAATGAAGCTTTTGGGAGGTTTGTGAAATTTCCATGTTTGAAACCCAAAACCACTTAAGACAGAGTTTATGGTTAGGTGTGTAGATACATGATTTTTCTTGTTTGAATATGTCTAGACCTTGTTTATCAACTTGAATTTTTTACTATATGATATAAGAAGGCTATATATATGTGCTTTGGTTTTTCATTTTTTGATTTCTTTCGATTTTTTATGCCTATTTAAATCTTGGTCAAATCCTAGGTTTAAACAAGTTTAAAACATGAAAATGAAACGGTAAGCATGAATCCTTCCTTACTCACTCTAAAATGAAGGTACTTGAAAATTTTATGTTTGAAACCCAAAACCCCAGTTCTCTTCATATATCCCAGGTTTAGAGGCTATAAAATGAGAGAACACCAAAGTGTGCATTGCATTCATGCATAGAAAATCCGGGGAATTTTCGCGCTTTCAAATAAAACTTACCACAGTAACTGAAGTTTCACTTGACTTGCTGGAACTGAAGTAGATCATCAAGTCAAGCGCTATAAACTTCACTGTGATCTTTGCTAAAACCTTGTTTTGGGTAGAGATGATTTGATCTATGGGCTAGATCAAATGGAATTAGTTCTACAACAAACAACACCTTAAGTAAGGGTCAACTACAAGATCTTATAAAAGATCTTAATATGACATTCCTTACAACAACACATGAATAATTATTCAACTATAAAACAAAGGACTCAATTAATTAAGAAACCATTCTATACTTATCTTTTCCATGTCTTTACTAAATAATCATTTCTACCATGATTCACATGGTATATCTTTTCAATTATAATCAGGAATCCATGCCATGGACATTCATATTCATTCTTCATTAACTTGGACCATTCCAACCTTGTTTTCCAAATCATTCTATTAAACCTAGAGAAAAGAGAGAATCATTCATATTCTTATTCTATCCATTGAATAGAACCTAGATTACTATTTAAACCTTATCCAATGGAGGTACTTGTTGATACTAACCAAGGATACAAGAAATATAAGTCAAGTATTAAACTCTAATTGACCTAGCTCATATTTGATAGTAAGTAAGAACCTCTTTTACTAGTGATCCAAGAGAGAGGCAAGTGTGGTGATCATTATAACTTGGTAATGATCATAAACCCTAGAGGAACCCTACCTATTCAGAAGAGCTCAACTTAAAGAGGTATACTCAAGTATATGGACCAATACTTGATCTTGGAGAGAAGAACCATGTTTCACTAATGAATTATTATAAGGACAATACTTTGATCATTACAAATTGGGTGATGATCATAAACCCTAAGAATCTAGGTGAGTGTGATGAGAGGAATAATAAAGAGATATTAGTGAGGAATAAGTTGATCATGTCTAATGCATGATCTTATCCTTATAAATTGGGAGGATAAGTTAAACCTATACATGTGATCATAGATCTCATTCTTCTCATGAAATAATAAGTAAAACATTAGTAGTTAACCAAACCAATACTCATGCCTTGTGTAGTATTGATATGATATTTAAACCTTGTTTATCCAAACACTTGAGACAAACCTAGCATTGCCTTGAGACAATAATTCTACCTAAGTGAGGAGGATGAACCTAGCCACTAAAACATGATCAAGCTTATGGTCATACCTAATCTTAGTGGTGTATCACATTGGTGATCACTACTAAAACCCTAAACCCAATTTGAGTTTCAATACAAGTATAAATTTAGATTACAAATAGAACCCTGCCATACCTCATGCCTATTTAATACTTCAAATGGTGAAGTATTCCCAAAACCCTAAACCTTGTCATGTGGAATCAATCCCACATAAAATAACATCTCCTAACTTGTGTATCATGTATCACAAGTAAAAGCCAAGCCATATATGCTTAAAAACTAAATACCATTTGGTGAGTAGAGTGAACCATTATCCAATTCTATTTTGGCTCCCAAGGAAATTGCTTAGTAAACCCAATGAAATGGTATTTTATAAAATATAATCATCATATAAGTAGTTGAGTTAACCATGATGAGCATAGGATCTATCTCTGATAATTGGAGCTAGAAGTTACTAAGCAAGATTAGTAATTATAGAGTTGATCCAAACCATCTTCTTAAACCCTAAGAACAATTCTTCACATAAAATCATGAACCATTCCATTCTCAACACCATTTAATTTAAACCCTAGCCATAACTAAATTATATGTGAGTAATCATTATGGTTAAGCCCTAGAAAAATATAATATGTTCACCATTCACATGTTATCAATTTTAGATCTTTTAAAACAGAATTGATTCCTAAATTTAAAATAATTGAAGTGAACCCTAAAATTTATATCTATTTTTAATTTTAACTTGTGCATCATAAGAACCCCAAATTAATCAATTATAAAATGGTTGTTTATAAACAAAACAATACAGTAGGTAGCATTATCAAATTGTTGTGATATTCAAATATTTTATAACCTGTAAAACAAAACAGAATTCAAATTTGAATTCAAACAACAAAATAGAAAATAAAAAAGAAAAGAAAAATTTAAAAGAGAAAAGAGAGAGAAAGAACCTGGCTTACCTGGCCGTGCAGCCCATCACCACCACGTCGACCAAGCCCAGCACCAGCCCAGCCCACCCAAGAAAACAACCCAATACACCTTCGGCGTTCAAAAATCGTGCGAAGAGTCGGCGTCTTCGTCCTTCCTCCGCGTCGACAGCGCAGAGAGGGAGCTCGGCCACGTCCTCGACGTGGATAAGGACATTGGACGCCATTGACCAATACAAGGATTTCGCGTCCGTCTTATCCCTTTTGCATCCAGATTCGTGCCCAAATACACCTCACAGTCGTCGTCGCATCTCGGCCATTGCCGCCGGTGGAATGACGAGAGGGACCTCGCCGGGCTCTATAAAGCTACCAGTAGCTCGCCGTAGAACCCTGATACTTCTCCGTCACCCATTCCTTCCCAGAACCTTCTATCTCTCGCAATCATCTATTCTCGTCGCCGGTGTCGAGCAAGAACACGGTGGTCGGAGCCACCTCAGCATCCGGCGCGTGGTCGAGGAGAAGCGCCGTGTCTCAGGGAGCATCCTCGTGGAAGGAATCGAGAGAGGGGTCTCAACTGCCGCCAATCGACCGTTCCCTTTGATCGGCATCCCGCCAGAAATTGAAGGTTGTCGTCATCCTCGTCTCCGGCAGACTCCGTCGAGCATCTGGGAAGCATCAAGGTGAGCAGGCGCGTCGAATGAGCTATCCCTTGCTTCCTAGAGTGCATCCTAGCGTTAGTTCATTGGTTGGCCGTACTGCGCCGCCGCAGATGAGTTCGTCGGAGCAACTCCGGTGACCTCCAGGTGGTGGCGTTGATACTATCCTGCTCAATCGAGTCGCGGTTCGAACGCAACCATTCGCGCATCTCGGAGGGCCTGTAGAGGCGCGTCGTCCACTGGTCGTCGACGTCTTGCCGTCGACGTTGCCAGCGTGGCGGTGGGGTCCCTTGGCTTTGTTGACTGGTCTTTGCCCGCGTGGCAATTGACCCAGTCAATGGACCCACCGGTCAGTCACTGTGGCTAGGGTGTGAATCGGTACAGTTAGTATTTCTCCTTAATTTTAAAAACCAGTAAATTGCTGAAACTTGGAAAAATCATATAAAATTCATTTCAACTCAGAAAAATATAAATAAGATATCAAAATGCTCACAAAAATAAAATCTAGTCAAATAAAATATAAAATAAAAATGTGTGTCAAAATAAAAATTCACTTATTTTTATCTTTATTAATTATGTCTTTCTGATTGTTTTAAAAACAAATTGAATTCAATAAATAATTAAGTTTCAAAATTAAATTTTAACTATTTAAGTAAGTAAGTAAAATATTAAGATTAGCTTTATTAATCATATTTGCATTAACTTAAAAATATTAGTGGTAATTCATAAACCCTAATTTGCAAATTACCATTTACTATTTCTTTAAATAACAATAAAGCAAGAAAATACCAACAACTAATATTATTTTGATAACTCAAAATTGTAACTTAAACATTCTTTAATTAACAAGTCATTATTTTAAAACCTAATCATAATTATAAAACCCTAATTCTGGAAATTAAAACCCTAACTAAAATTTGTCTTAATTCTTAAACCTTTTAAATAATTAAATGATAAGGCTATTATTAATTTTGTGCAAAGTACTTAATCACATTAATTTTAGTATCAAGTATTACTTTAAGAATTGGATCATAATTTAGAAACCCTAGTTTTATTATAAGTTAGAATTTGGATCCCATTATTTTATGTAATCATTCTAAATTGTTTTAACCCTAACAAAAACCCTAGTTGAATATCACATGTGATCATGTGAGATTTATTTTACATGTAGAACCATGGAATTCAATCTCAACTATCATATCCTAGTAGAACCATAGTGATAAACCCTAATACCAATCTTGTGTAGTAATGCACATCACATGCTCCTATTCAACTAAACCCTACTTAAGGAATCTTAAGCCACCTAGCTTAGAAACCTTAGTGATTACTTAGTGAATCAAATAGGAAAATATAGTAAACCCTAACTCACAGCACCACCTTGACAACCATCCTTGATATGATACCCATAATCCACCATAGTAATAAACCTGCTTATACTTGCTACATATAGACCAATTCTATTTAAGAACCCAACCAGTACCTATTAGAAACTTAAATGAATCCAATAGTAAACCCTAGAAGCACTTAGTTCCTATTTAAAGTAGTTCTTATTATTATTTAACCTGTTCTTCAAAAGTTATTCTTTTGAAGTACAAATCCTAATCAAACCCTAGAAGCCATAGCTCCTAATTATAATAGCTTTATTCTTAACTTGACATGTTCTTCAAAAGTTATTCTTTTGAAGTACTTATGTCAATTCAACCATAGAAACCATAGTTCTTATTTGAAATACTTATTATTTCTTAATCAACATGTTCTTCAAAAGTTATTCTTTTGAAGTATAATACATATAATCCTCAACCATGCATCATAGAACTTAAAAATTGACAACTGTCCTTACATATTATTCCACCACTATTCTTTATGTGTATGATTGTTATGTTGTCTTATATCTCTTGGTTATGATGTTAATATAACCACACCCTAATAAGAACCTTGTTTGAGAACAATCCTAAAAGTGCAACACACCTTAAAGAAATCTTTACAACTCATCCATCCTAAATCATCGAGGTTAGGTTACGCTCGGACGATTGCATCTCATACTATGCATTATAGCATCTTTGCCAGTTCTTTAAACATTGTCCTTACCGGACAATGATGATATTTCAGAATTTGGAGTTCTCACGTATCGAAGCTTTTGCCTGCATAATCTTGCAGTCAAGAAAGGCAAGTTCATCGCTTGCTCATGTCATTTGATTATGTTTATCAAATTATATGCAAAGTACTATACTTATCACTCTTGCATTGAAAAGCAAATATTATTTTACAATTATGAACATGACTATGTGGTGGGCAATGGAACCATGGTATGTGTTGATTGGTGGAGGTTCCATTGCACGGGTACTATTCATCTAGGACTAAGTACCAATGCCGTCCAGTGATTCTAGCGCCGTACATATCGCGTTGACCATAAGATCTATAATGGCTCTGGGAAGCCAGCTGTATCTTTTCCCTCCTGCACGCCAACGGACTTGATAGAGCCTGGCGGGGTGCTGGAGGCACTGCCGTAGGTTGGGATAGCCTTTAAAATCCCCATCCGGACGTTTGGATGAGAGGCTCTACCGTCTATGAAGGATTGTCCGACGTACACCGTGGGTAAAGCCGTATGATCGGGAGATGTCTACCGGGGGTGTACGGATGGACAAAAGGGTGGGTTTGCAGGGTCGCGGAGAAGGCGGTGTGGGCTTGGTTCTTATACCTGACCTCACACCAAAGGAAGTGTGAACGAGCAAGCTACTCGGTTGGCAACAAGGTTAAGTTCTCTTATGGGAAAAGTAACGCACCTCTGCGAGAGGATACTGAATTGTGTTGTCACTCCCTGTGGGAAGAGGCTATGAGCAACGGAAAAGAACTCCATGAAGTTCTAGTCAACTGGTGAAGACTGACGGGCATAGTTTTCAGAATAAAATAAACCTTTTGAAGAAATGTTTAAGAAAACTTGCATTCGCCTATGACTTTCTGGTCTATGGCTGTAGCTAGTGCATGATACACCTATTTCCCTAATATGAACTTGCTGAGTACGCTCGTACTCATCCCACTCTTAAATCCCTGCTAGCTATGGAGGCACCGAAGGAGAATCTACCGTGGAACTCAAGACAAAGGAGTCAACTGCAACAAGATGAAGAATCCAAGCAAAGAAGTCAATGAAGTCAACTGCTGCAGCAACTAGAGTGGAAACTTAGACTAGTAATAGAAGGAAGCTTTTCCCTAATTCTAGCACCTAAGTAGCTAGATTTCTATAGCAAGCCTAGTAGCTCTGAAACTTAAGTTAGCAATAAGTTAGATTACGAGTCGTTCTTCTGGAGTTTTATTTGAAGTTTTACCTCACTGTAAAGTAGGAGGCTGTGTTGATCTTCTGTAAACAGCTTGTGTATCCTTCTATAGACATACCTTGGACTCGCATATGTTTCTGTTGTACCACTCTGAGGGATGTAATATGAGTGGAACGGTGTTTCACTTGTGTTATGTCAACGACTTGTGTACTACATCATGCAGTGGTACGCTGGGTCACCACAGCTGGTATCAGAGCAAATGCTTTGACCCTAGGATTAAAACCCTTTAAAGGAGACCTATAGGTTTGGTAGTGTCTATAGGAAGTTGTATTAGCTAAGTCAACTATGCTAAACCAACTATTCTTTTGACTTGAGATGGGTATTCAATTGAGAATAATCCTGACACACTTGAGTCAATCTTTCTTATCTATCTTTCTTAAGTAAAGTTGATTAGTTATCTTGCTTCATTCCAAATTAGTAGAACACCATTGGAGCTTAAGATAATGGGTGGTAGTAGACCACAGTTGGTATACAATACATGGTAGTCCAAAGAGAGGATACAACCATAAGGAAGATATCCTATTGGAAGAAGTATACCAATGCAAGTTATGGTTAAGTAAGAGTCATTTAAAATGTCAAATGACTGATGTTATGTAAGGGAGATAAGTATATAAGGTAGTATATGTCTATGATGAGTCAATCATAGGAGGTAAGGAAGAGTGATAGGAGTTATACAACTCTACTGTTCATGGTAAAGTTGGTAATCATATATGATTCAATTGAGAGTCATGATGTGATAGAGTAGAACATCATAAGTACGATAACAGAAGTATGATAAGGAGTAGGATTTAAGGAATAGTTCGAAAGCTTAGGCCTTAAAATCCTAATAACGGTACTAAGTATGTTAGAACCATAGTCCTTAATTTAAAGAAGGCTTATTTAGAGCATATCACATAGAGAAATCCTAGAGTTATAGGTGGTATATTCTAAACAATCATGTGTTTAGAGTAGACATGTTAGAACTAATTGTATTATAGGAAGTAGTCCTCAATAGCACATATATATGGTATCCTATTTTGTTAGTACTTCCAAAGAAAACTAGGTTAACTTCAACTATCCCAAGCCATTTTGTTTCAAGTTTGTCTCATTGCAAATGTGAAATTAAGATAAATGTTGAGACAAATAGTAGAAATTCACGTATTTGTGCTAAGTATCACAACCTAAACTTATCTTATGTGGTGTTATATACTACACATCTGAGCCTGATGTTTAGGGATGTCTTACCCAACTATTATATTCAGGCATATAAAGATGTGTATTATAAGCACAAAGCTGGATCTTCTTGGATTTTATTGGATTTTCATTGTTTGACTAGATCCATACATGAAGTTTGACTTTGATATGCAAATGCATGTTGCAATATCAAGCTCTTACTTGATGTTATAGGTCTAGAGGGTAAAGGTATTCGTGTGAGGAAGTGACGAATTCTGAAGATTTTGGAAGACAAGATGAAGGTTCACTGGAAGAAAGAAGTCAAATTGTGGGAAGCAACCACAATATTCTAAAGGAAGGACCAATCCAAACTCATTTCTATCCTTAATCAAGGAGTACTTCAACATGGAAGTACCATGAAAGTGAGAAAATAGTGAATATGGAGCAGTAGAAGTGGAGCCATATTCATTATGAAAGAAGGGAATGCAAGTGAAGTCACTTACAATACTATTTTCATAGTGTCAACAAGTGGTTATCTTGCAAAACAAACCCTAGAAGAAGGAAAATAGACAAGTGAAGTCGTAGTTGGTATCATCAGACCGCAGCTGATATAGGATAATCATGAAGAGAAAGTATGTGAAGTGAGGTATATCTTAACTAAAACTATAAAAGTAGCCACAACTGGTAGGTAGATGTGGACTAGAACCATAACATAGCCACAACTGGTATCCAATAAGCCACATCTTGTGTTAGATAGTCTGCAGCTGGTAACAAATAGTCCACAGCTTAATCGTTCTTTCACTCTAAAGGAAAGAGGGATTCCGTAGCTGGTATTCCGTAGCTAATAAATATTTAGTCGGAGGATTCACATCGGATACCCACAACTGTGTGGATACACCGCAAAGAATTCTTCGTGAGACTTTAGAAAGGTACAAAATATAAACCAGACTTAAACCAATCTTCTACCTTGGAGTTTAATGATTAGAAGAAAAGGAGTTTGAAGATCATTAGTAAACTCCAAGGGGGAGAGGAAGATTGAAGGAGAAGTATTAAGATATGATTTGGAGTATGAAAGACGAAGAAGAAGGTCTGAACTGAGAGGAAGTCCGATCCTATTTTCATAAGATTGGTGGAAGTATCCATATAATAGTACTCTCAGGAGGTTGTCAGACCAGAAGCCGAGGTTTATATCTCGAGGAAGTAAGGGTTATACCTTAACTTGAGTGGGTAATTGATAATTACTCAGAAGCAGAAGAGCTCAAGTAAGTCTAAGCTAATGAAGTTGGATGAAGAAGATGTCGGAGGACAATCAAAGTCTAAGAAAACAAAAGACCGAAGGGTTTGACCATACCAAAACATAAGCCTATTAGAAAGATTCCTTTCATGGAACCTAAAGAAACCAAAAGGAAGATAACTAGTATGAACTAGAAGCCATGATTGGATGGACTAAATGAGTCTAATCCATTCGTAGGACTAAACAACCAGGACCATGCCTATTATAAATACCTTACGAAGTACCATTACATTCGTTATGGTAGTAAGGGAAAAACAATACCTTACTTTAAACCAATCCTTTAGACTTAAGGTTTGGGCACCGCAGCTGGATTACCGCAGCTGGTAGAACCAAGCTTTGAGTACCCAAATAGGAAGATGTCACCACAACCATTAGTAAAGTCCATTAGCATAAGAAGATGTCCTAATCCAAGAATCTTTGGAGAGTAAGCCTATAAGCTTAGAGTGTTGGAAGAAATCATAGAATTGAAGAAAGTATCAGTGCCAGACATCAGAAGACTTCATGAAGGATCGAGACAAGGGATATATTCAATTATATCTAATGAGATCACCATGGAGTTTGAAGGATTGTGATCTGTTCAAGTCAGTTCAACATTCCGAAACATGAGAGCGTTCGAACTTCGGGACGAAGTTCAGTTTAAGGGGGAGAGGCTGTAATATCCCAGGTTTAGAGGCTATAAAATGAGAGAACACCAAAGTGTGCATTGCATTCATGCATAGAAAATCCGGGGAATTTTCGCGCTTTCAAATAAAACTTACCACAGTAACTGAAGTTTCACTTGACTTGCTGGAACTGAAGTAGATCATCAAGTCAAGCGCTATAAACTTCACTGTGATCTTTGCTAAAACCTTGTTTTGGGTAGAGATGATTTGATCTATGGGCTAGATCAAATGGAATTAGTTCTACAACAAACAACACCTTAAGTAAGGGTCAACTACAAGATCTTATAAAAGATCTTAATATGACATTCCTTACAACAACACATGAATAATTATTCAACTATAAAACAAAGGACTCAATTAATTAAGAAACCATTCTATACTTATATTTTCCATGTCTTTACTAAATAATCATTTCTACCATGATTCACATGGTATATCTTTTCAATTATAATCAGGAATCCATGCCATGGACATTCATATTCATTCTTCATTAACTTGGACCATTCCAACCTTGTTTTCCAAATCATTCCATTAAACCTAGAGAAAAGAGAGAATCATTCATATTCTTATTCTATCCATTGAATAGAACCTAGATTACTATTTAAACCTTATCCAATGGAGGTACTTGTTGATACTAACCAAGGATACAAGAAATATAAGTCAAGTATTAAACTCTAATTGACCTAGCTCATATTTGATAGTAAGTAAGAACCTCTTTTACTAGTGATCCAAGAGAGAGGCAAGTGTGGTGATCATTATAACTTGGTAATGATCATAAACCCTAGAGGAACCCTACCTATTCAGAAGAGCTCAACTTAAAGAGGTATACTCAAGTATATGGACCAATACTTGATCTTGGAGAGAAGAACCATGTTCACTAATGAATTATTATAAGGACAATACTTTGATCATTACAAATTGGGTGATGATCATAAACCCTAAGAATCTAGTGAGTGTGATGAGAGGAATAATAAAGAGATATTAGTGAGGAATAAGTTGATCATGTCTAATGCATGATCTTATCCTTATAAATTGGGAGGATAAGTTAAACCTATACATGTGATCATAGATCTCATTCTTCTCATGAAATAATAAGTAAAACATTAGTAGTTAACCAAACCAATACTCATGCCTTGTGTAGTATTGATATGATATTTAAACCTTGTTTATCCAAACACTTGAGACAAACCTAGCATTGCCTTGAGACAATAATTCTACCTAAGTGAGGAGGATGAACCTAGCCACTAAAACATGATCAAGCTTATGGTCATACCTAATCTTAGTGGTGTATCACATTGGTGATCACTACTAAAACCCTAAACCCAATTTGAGTTTCAATACAAGTATAAATTTAGATTACAAATAGAACCCTGCCATACCTCATGCCTATTTAATACTTCAAGTGGTGAAGTATTCCCAAAACCCTAAACATTGTCATGTGGAATCAATCCCACATAAAATAACATGTCCTAACTTGTGTATCATGTATCACAAGTAAAAGCCAAGCCATATATGCTTAAAAACTAAATACCATTTGGTGAGTAGAGTGAACCATTATCCAATTCTATTTTGGCTCCCAAGGAAATTGCTTAGTAAACCCAATGAAATGGTATTTTATAAAATATAATCATCATATAAGTAGTTGAGTTAACCATGATGAGCATAGGATCTATCTCAGATAATTGGAGCTAGAAGTTACTAAGCAAGATTAGTAATTATAGAGTTGATCCAAACCATCTTCTTAAACCCTAAGAACAATTCTTCACATAAAATCATGAACCATTCCATTCTCAACACATTTAATTTAAACCCTAGCCATAACTAAATTATATGTGAGTAATCATTATGGTTAAACCCTAGAAAAATATAATATGTTCACCATTCACATGTTATCAATTTTAGATCTTTTAAAACAGAATTGATTCCTAAATTTAAAATAATTGAAGTGAACCCTAAAATTTATATCTATTTTTAATTTTAACTTGTGCATCATAAGAACCCCAAATTAATCAATTATATAATGGTTGTTTATAAACAAAACAATACAGTAGGTAGCATTATCAAATTGTTGTGATATTCAAATATTTTATAACCTATAAAACAAAACAGAATTCAAATTTGAATTCAGACAACAAAATAGAAAATAAAAAAGAAAAGAAAAATTTGAAAAAGGAAAAGAGAGGGAAACCTACCTGGCTTACCTGGCCGTGCAGCCCATCACCACCACGTCGACCAAGCCCAAGACCAGCCCAGCCCACCGACGAAAACAACCCAGGTACCGTTTCGGCTTGCTTCAAAAATCGTGCGAGGCGAGTCGTCGTCTTCGTCTTCTCCACGGCGTCGACAGCGCAGAGGAGCTCGGCCACGTCCTCGACGTGGATAAGGACACCTGGACGCCATTCACCTTGCCAGAGGCCAATACAAGGATTTCGCGTCCGTCTTATCCCTTTGCATCGATTCGTGCCCAAATACACCTCACGAGTCCCGTCGCATCTCGGCCATTGCCGCCGGTGGAATGACGAGAGGGACCTCGCCGGCTCTATAAAGCTACCGGTAGCTCCGCCGTAGAACCCTGATACTTCGCCGTCCACCCATTCCTTCCCGAACCTTCCTATCTCTCGCAATCATCTATTCTCTGTCGCCGTGTCGAGCAAGAACACGGTGGTCGGAGCCACCTCAGCATCCGGCGCGTGGTCGAGGAGATGCGCCGTGTCTCAGGGAGCATCCTCGTGGAATCGAGGAGGGAGGTCTCCTATCGCCAATCGACCGTTCCCTTTCATCGGCATTCCGCAGAAATTGAAGGTTCGTCGTCTCCTCGTCTCAACTCCGTCGACATCTGGAAGCATCAAGGTGAGCAGGCGCGTCGAAGATCCCTTTGCTTCCTAAAGTGCATCCTAGCGTTAGTTCATTTGTTGGCCGGACTGCGCCGCCGCAGATGAGTTCGCCGGAGTAACTCCGGTGACCTCCAGGTGGTGGCGTTGATACTGTCCTGCTCAGAATCGAGTCGCGGTTCGAACGCAACCATTCGCGCATCTCGGAGGGCCCTGTAGAGGCGGCGTCGTCGTCGCCGGCGCTTCTGCCGTCGACGTTGCGTGGCGGTGGGGTCCCTTGGCTTTGTTGACTGGTCTTTGCCCGCGTGGCAATTGACCCAGTCAATGGACCCACCGGTCAGTCACTGTGGCTAGGGTGTGAATCGGTACAGTTAGTATTTCTCCTTAATTTTAAAAACCAGTAAATTGCTGAAACTTGGAAAAATCATATAAAATTCATTTCAACTCAGAAAAATATAAATAAGATATCAAAATGCTCACAAAAATAAAATCTAGTCAAATAAAATATAAAATAAAAATGTGTGTCAAAATAAAAATTCACTTATTTTTATCTTTATTAATTATGTCTTTCTGATTGTTTTAAAAACAAATTGAATTCAATAAATAATTAAGTTTCAAAATTAAATTTTAACTATTTAAGTAACTAAGTAAAATATTAAGATTAGCTTTATTTATCATATTTGCATTAACTTAAAAATATTAGTGGTAATTCATAAACCCTAATTTGCAAATTACCATTTACTATTTCTTTAAATAACAATAAAGCAAGAAAATACCAACAACTAATATTATTTTGATAACTCAAAATTGTAACTTAAACATTCTTTAATTAACAAGTCATTATTTTAAAACCTAATCATAATTATAAAACCCTAATTCTGGAAATTAAAACCCTAACTAAAATTTGTCTTAATTCTTAAACCTTTTAAATAATTAAATGATAAGGCTATTATTAATTTTGTGCAAAGTACTTAATCACATTAATTTTAGTATCAAGTATTACTTTAAGAATTGGATCATAATTTAGAAACCCTAGTTTTATTATAAGTTAGAATTTGGATCCCATTATTTTATGTAATCATTCTAAATTGTTTTAACCCTAACAAAAACCCTAGTTGAATATCACATGTGATCATGTGAGATTTATTTTACATATAGAACCATGGAATTCAATCTCAACTATCATATCCTAGTAGAACCATAGTGATAAACCCTAATACCAATCTTGTGTAGTAATGCACATCACATGCTCCTATTCAACTAAACCCTACTTAAGGAATCTTAAGCCACCTAGCTTAGAAACCTTAGTGATTACTTAGTGAATCAAATAGGAAAATATAGTAAACCCTAACTCACAGCACCACCTTGACAACCATCCTTGATATGATACCCATAATCAACCATAGTAATAAACCTGCTTATACTTGCTACATATAGACCAATTCTATTTAAGAACCCAACTAGTTCCTATTAGAAAACTAAATGAATCCAATAGTAAACCCTAGAAGCCATAGCTCCTATTTATAAGTAGTTCTTATTCTTATTTAACCTGTTCTTCAAAAGTTATTCTTTTGAAGTACAAATCCTAATCAAACCCTAGAAGCCATAGCTCCTAATTATAATAGCTTTATTCTTAACTTGACATGTTCTTCAAAAGTTATTCTTTTGAAGTACATGTCAATTCAACCATAGAAACCATAGTTCTTATTTGAAATACTTATTATTTCTTAATCAACATGTTCTTCAAAAGTTATTCTTTTGAAGTATAATACATATAATCCTCAACCATGCATCATAGAACTTAAAAATTGACAACTGTTCTTTACATATTATTCCACCACTATTCTTTATGTGTATGATTGTTATGATGTCTTATATCACTTGGTTATGATGCTAATATAACCAAACCCTAATAAGAACCTTGTTTGAGAACCATCCTAAAAGTGCAACACACCCTAAAGAAATCTTTACAACTCATCCATCCTAAATCATCGAGGTTAGGTTACGCTCGGGACGATTGCATCTCATACTATGCATTATAGCATCTTTGCCAGTTCTTTAAACATTGTCCTTACCGGACAATGATGGTATTTCAGAATTTGGAGTTCTCACGTATCGAAGCTTTTGCCTGCATAATCTTGCAGTCAAGAAAGGCAAGTTCATCGCTTGCTCATGTCATTTGATTATGTTTATCAAATTATATGCAAAGTACTATACTTATCACTCTTGCATTGAAAAGCAAATATTATTTTACAATTATGAATATGACTATGTGGTGGGCAATGGAACCATGGTATGTGTTGATTGGTGGAGGTTCCATTGCACGGGTACTATTCATCTAGGACTAAGTACCAATGCCGTCCAGTGATTCTAGCGCCGTACATATCGCGTTGACCATAAGATCTATAATGGCTCTGGGGAAGCCAGCTGTATCTTTTCCCTCCTGCACGCCAACGGACTTGATAGAGCCTGGCGGGGTGCTGGAGGCACTGCCGTAGGTTGGGATAGCCTTTAAAATCCCCATCCGGACGTTTGGATGAGAGGCTCTACCGTCTATGAAGGATTGTCCGACGTACACCGTGGGTAAAGCCGTATGATCGGGAGATGTCTACCGGGGGTGTACGGATGGACAAAAGGGTGGGTTTGCAGGGTCGCGGAGAAGGCGGTGTGGGCTTGGTTCTTATACCTGACCTCACACCAAAGGAAGTGTGAACGAGCAAGCTACTCGGTTGGCAACAAGGTTAAGTTCTCTTATGGGAAAAGTAACGCACCTCTGCAGAGGATACTGAATTGTGACTGTCACTCCCTGTTCCGGGAAGGGAACTGCGAACGCGGCAGGAAAGGAACTCCATGAAGTTCTAGTCAACCTGTGAAGACTGACGGGCATAGTTTTCAGAATAAAATAAACCTTTTGAAGAAATGTTTATGAAAACTTGCATTCGCCTATGACTTTCTGGTCTGTGGCTGTAGCTAGTGCATGATACACCTATTTCCCTAATATGAACTTGCTGAGTACGCTCGTACTCATCCCACTCTTAAATCCCCTGCTTAGCTATGGAGGCACCGAAGGAGAATCTACCGTGGAACTCGAAGACAAAGGAGTCAACTGCAACAAGATGAAGAATCCAAGCAAAGAAGTCAATGAAGTCAACTGCTGCAGCAACTAGAGTGGAAACTTAGACTAGTAATAGAAGGGAGCTTTTCCCTAATCCTAGCACCTAAGTAGCTAGATTTCTATAGCAAGCCTAGTAGCTCTGAAGCTTAAGTTAGCAATAAGTTAGATTACGAGTCGTTCTTCTGGAGTTTTATTTGAAGTTTTACCTCACTGTAAAGTAGGAGGCTGTGTTGATCTTCTGTAAACAGCTTGTGTATCCTTCTATAGACATACCTTGGACTCGCATATGTTTCTGTTGTACCACTCTGAGGGATGTAATATGAGTGGAACGGTGTTTCACTTGTGTTATGTCAACGACTTGTGTACTACATCATGCAGTGGTACGCTGGGTCACCACATCTTCATATGTTTGACTTCATAAGACAGAGTTTAGCTAGGGTTAGGGGTAGATATGATACATGATATTTCTGCTTTGAATATGTCTAGATCGACCTTGTTTATCAACTTGAATGCTTACTATATGACATAAGATCAAGGCTATATATATATATGTGCTTTGGTTTTTCATTTTTTTTGAATTTTTCTGAATTTTTACTCCCATTTGAATCTTGGTCAAATCCTAGGTTTGACCAAGGTTAAAACAAGTTTAAAACATGGCAATGAAAAGGTAAGCATATGGATCATTCTTAGTCTCTCTAAAATGAAGCTTTTGGGAGGTTTTTGAAGTTTCCATGTTTGAAACCCAAAATCACTTCTCTTCATATGCTTGGCTTCATAAGACAAAGATTAGGGTTTAGGGGTAGATATATACATGTTTTGGGAGGTTTTTGAAATTTCCATGTTTGAAACCCAAATCCACTTCTCTTCATCCTTGACGTCTTCATAAGACAAAAGTATAGGGTTATATATATATATGCATATGGGTAGATACATGCTTTTTCTGGTTTGAATATGTATAGACCTTGTTTAAAATTATCAACTTAATTGAATGCTTACTATATATATGACATAAGAAGGCTATATATGTGTTTTGTTTTTTCATTTTTTCATTTTTTCCTGATTTTTTATGCCCATTTGAATCTTAGTCAAATCCTAGGTTTGATCAAGATTTAAACAAGCAGTTTAAAAATGAAAATAAAAAGGTAACCTGGATCCTTCTTAGTCACTGTAAAATGAAGCTTTTGGGAGGTTTGTGAAATTTCCATGTTTGAAACCCAAAGCACTTCTCTTCATGCTTGACTTCATAAGACGGAGTTTAGGGTTAGGGGGTGTAGATACATGATTTGTCTGGTTTGAATATGTACAAATCTTATTTATCAACTTTTGAATGCATGCTACTCTCTCAAAGAAAAACTTTTGAATGCTTACTATATGACATAAGAAGACTATATGCTTTTGAATGCTTACTATATGACATAAGAAGACTATATGGTAAGCATTCTTATGTCATATAGTAAGCATTCAAGTTGATAAACAAGCAAGGTTTGGACATATCCAAACCAGACAAATCATGTATCTACCCCCTGTCGATCTTATGAAGTCTAGCATGAAGAGAGAAGTCGTTTTTGGTTTCAAAAATGGAAATTTCAAGAACATCAAAAAGCTTCATTTTAGAGTGACTAAGAAGGATACATGCTTCCCTTTTTATTTTTATGTTTAAACTTGTTTAAATCTTGGTCAAACCTAGGATTTGTCCAAGATTCAAATATATGGGCGTAAAATTAAAAAAAAACAGAAAAATTTAAAACCAAGGCACATAGTCTTCTTATGTCATATAGTAAACAATCAATTAATTAAGTTGATAAACCAGGTCTAGACATATTCAAACCAGGAAAATCATGTATCTACCCCCTAACGCCCTAGCTAAACTCTGTATGAAGTCAAGCATGCATGAAGAGAAGTGGTTTTGGTTTCAAACATGGAAATTTCGAAAAAACCTCCCAAGAGCTACATTTTGGAGTAACTAAGAAGGATATATAGATGCTTAATTTTTCATATTCATGATTTAAACTTGTTTAAACCATGTTCAAACCTAGGATTTGACCAAGATTCAAATGGGCATACAATTTTAAAAAAATCAAAAAATAAAAAACAATGCACATAGTATTATTATGTCATATAGTAAGCATTCAATTAAGTTGATAAAGTAGGTCTAGACATATTCAAACCAGGAAAATCATGCATCTATCCCCTAACCCTAGCTAAACTCTGTCTTATGAAGTCAAGCATGCATGAAGAGAAGTGGTTTTTGGTTTCAAACGTTTAAGCCAAAAGCCCCTTTTCAAATATTTCAAACTTATTCAAATTTGGTTCAAATATGAAAGACATACAAGTTATAGCACACATAGTGCATACATTTTCACACATACTGCACTAGATGCTAACCCTATAGTTTGAGGCCATTTGGGTGACCTAGGTCGAAAAATTCTTGGATTAGAATCGTGTTGTTCGAACCCCGTAGTTGGATTTTTTGAACCCTTGATCTGTAGAACTGGGCAAAACCCTAGTTTAACCTATTTAATTACAGATTCGTATATCGATTTTTCTACGAGTACTACCTTTTATTATTACTATGCAGCACATGTGTGTTTGCCGTCGAGTGAAACTCGGAGGAAGAGGGATCACTCGGAAGGAGAGAAGAAGGGAGAGAATTATGGTGTCTCCCCTTTTTCGGGTGATGATGTTGACTTTTGTGCAGGGTTTGTCGGTGAGCAGGAGGTGCGAGCGAGCGGCGCGAGTGAGTCGAGCGAGGCCGAGAATGAGAGAGATTTGTTTTTTTGTGAGAGGGACGACCGAAGGAACCAGAAGGACCCACAGACTTCCAATACGCATCCTGATGCGTATTCTCTTGACAAAGAAAATGGCTGGGAGTTTGCGTACCTATTGCACGTGACTTGTGCTCACTGAAGTGTGGGACCTCAAGCGTGGGCACCACACGTAAGTGACAGACCTGTTGGTGTAAAAACTCGGTTGATTATAATAGTGCATTAGAACAAAGTTTCCTATGGATTCAAGGGTAGGAAATCCAAGTTAACTCATTTACGTGTTAAACTTGTCTATATCTTGGTCAAACCTAGGATTTGACCAAGATTCAAATGGGCAGAAAAATAAAAAACAGAAAAATGAAAAACCAAATCACATAGTCTTCTTATGTCATATAGTAAGCATTAAAGTTGATAAACAAGGTCTAGACATATTAAACCAGACAAATCATGTATCTATACCCCTAACCCTAAACTCTGTCTTATGAAGTCAAGCATGTGAAGAGAAGTGGTTTTGGGTTTCAAACATGGAAATTTCAAAAAACTCCCAAAAACTACATTTTAGAGTGACTAAGAAGGATACATGCTCCCCTTTTCATATTCATGTTTTAAGCTTGTTTAAATTATCTTGGTCAAACCTAGGATTTGACAAGATTCAAATGGGCATCAAAATTGAAAAAAAAAGTCAGAAAAAAGAAAACCAAAGCAAATAGTTTTCTTATGTCATATAGTAAGCATTAAAGTTGATAAACAAGGTCTAGAAATATTCAAACTAGACAAATCATGTATCTATACCCCTAACCCCTGAACTCTGTCTTATGAAGTCAAGCATATGAAGAGAAGTGGTTTTGGGTTTCAAACATGGAAATTTGAAAAACCTCCCAAAAACTTCATTTTAGAGTGACAAAGAAGGATACATGCTTCCCTTTTCATATTCATGTTTTAAGCTTGTTTAAATTATCTCGGTCAAACCTAGGATTTGACAAGATTCAAATGGGCATCAAAATTGAAAAAATCAGGAAAAAGAAAAACCAAAGCAAATAGTTTTCTTATGTCATATAGTAAGCCAATTAAGTTGATAAACAAGGTCTAGACATATTCAAACTAGACAAATCATGTATCTATACCCCCTAACCCCTAAACTCCGTCTTATGAAGTCAAGTATATGAAGAGAAGTGGTTTTGCTCCCAAAAGCTTCATGCTTGACTTCGTAAGACAGAGTTTAGGGTTAGGGTAGATACATGCTTTTTCTGGTTTGAATATGTCTAGACCTTGTTTATCAACTTGAATGCTTACTATATGACATAAGAAGGCTATGTTATTTGGTTTTTCATTTTTTCTGTTTTTTCTGATTTTTTATGCCCATTTAAATCTTGGTCAAATCCTAGGTTTGACCAAGAGTTAAACAAGTTTAAAACATGAAAATGAAAAGGTAAGCCTGGATCCTTCTTAGTCACTCTAAAGGAAGCTTTGGGAGGTTTCCATGTTTGAAACCCAAAGCACTTCTCTTCATGCTTGACTTCATAAGACAGAGTTTAGGGTTAGGGGTAGATACATGATTTGTCTGGTTTGAATATGTCCAAATCTTATTTATCAACTTTTGAATGCATGCTACTCTCTCAAAGAAAACCTTTTGAATGCTTACTATATGACATAAGAAGACTATATGCTTTTAAAATTCAAACATATGGTAAGCATTCTTATGTCATATAGTAAGCATTCAAGTTGATAAACAAGCAAGGTTTGGACATATTCAAACCAGACAAATCATGTATCTACCCCTAACCCCTAATTAAATTGTCTTATGAAGTCTAGCATGAAGAGAAGTGGTTTTGGGTTTCAAACATGGAAATTTCAAAAACCTCCCAAAACTTCATTTTAGAGTGACTAAGAAGGATATACAAGCTTCCCTTTTCATTTTCATGTTTTAAACTTGTTTAAATCTTGGTCAAACCTCTAGGATTTGACCAAAAGATTCAAATGGGCATGGAAATTCATAAAAAATCAAAAGAATGAAAAACCAAAGGACATAACATTATTATGTCATATATATATAGTAAGCATTCAAGTTGATAAACAAGGTCTAGACATATTCAAACCAGAAAATCATGTATATATCTACCCCTAACCCTAAACTCTGTCTTATGAAGTCAAGCATGCATGAAGAGAAGTGGTTTTGGTTTCAAACATGGAAATTTCGAAAAACCCTCCCAAGAGCTACATTTTGGAGTGAGTAAGAAGGATATATAGATGCTTAATTTTTCATATTCATGATTTAAACTTGTTTAAACCATGTTCAAACCTAGGATTTGACCAAGATTAAAATGGGCATAAAATTTTAAAAAAATCAAAAAATAAAAAACAAGTCACATAGTATTCTTATGTCATATAGTAAGCATTCAATTAAGTTGATAAACAAGGTCTAGACATATTCAAACCAGGAAAATCATGCATATATCCCCTAACCCTAGCTAAACTCTGTCTTATGAAGTCAAGCATGCATGAAGAGAAGTGGTTTTTGGTTTCAAACGTTTAAGCCAAAAGCCCCTTTTCAAATATTTCAAACTTATTCAAATTTGGTTCAAATATGAAAGACATACAAGTTATAGCACACATAGTGCATACATTTTCACACATACTGCACTAGATGCTAACCCTATAGTTTGAGGCCATTTGGGTGACCTAGGTCGAAAAAATTCTTGGATTAGAATCGTGTTGTTCGAACCCCGTAGTTGGATTTTTTGAACCCTTGATCTGTAGAACTGGGCAAAACCCTAGTTTAACCTATTTAATTACAGATTCGTATATCGATTTTTCTACGAGTACTACCTTTTTATTATTACTATGCAGCACATGGGTGTTTGCCCGTCGAGTGAAACTCGGAGGAAGAGGGATCACTCGGAAGGAGAGAAGAAGGGAGAGAATTATGGTGTCTCCCCTTTTTCGGGTGATGATGTTGACTTTTGTGCAGGGTTTGTCAGTGAGCAGGAGGTGCGAGCGAGTCGAGCGAGGCCGAGAATGAGAGAGATTTGTTTTTTTTGTGAGAGGGACAACCGAAGGATCTAGAAGGACCCACAGACTTCCAATACGCATCCTGATGCGTCTTCTCTTGACAAAGAAGATGGCTGGGAGTTTGCGTACCTATTGCACGTGACTTGTGCTCACTGAAGTGTGGGACCTCAAGCGTGGGCACCACACGTAAGTGACGGACCTGTTGGTGTAAAAACTCGGTTGATTATAATAGTGCGTTAGAACAAAGTTTCCTATGGATTCAAGGGTAGGAAATCCAAGTTAACTCATTTACATGACATTATTTTTTCCATGAAGCAAAGTAACACATCTATCAATTGGTACATTTTGGAGTGACTAAGAAGGATCCAGCCTTACTTATTCGTTTTCACGTGTTAAACCTGTCTAAATCTTGGTCAAACCTAGGATTTGACCAAGATTCAAATGGGCAGAAAAATAAAAACAGAAAAATGAAAAACCAAATCACATAGTTTTCTTATGTCATATAGTAAGCATTAAAGTTGATAAACAAGGTGTAGACATATTCAAACCAGACAAATCATGTAGCTATACCCCCTAACCCCTAAACTCTGTCTTATGAAGTCAAGCATGCATGTGAAGAAGTGGTTTTGGGTTTCAAACATGGAAATTTCAAAAACCTCCCAAAAGCTTCATTTTAGAGTGACTAAGAAGGATCCATGCTTCCCTTTTCATTTTCATGTTTTAAACTTGTTTAAATTATCTTGGTCAAACCTAGGATTTGACAAGATTCAAATGGGCATCAAAATTGAAAAAAAAATTGAAAAAAGAAAAACCAAAGCAAATAGTTTTCTTATGTCATATAGTAAGCATTAAAGTTGTTGATAAATAAGGTCCATACATATTCAAACCACACAAATCATGTATCTATACCCCCTAATTAACCCCTAAATTAATTAACTCTGTCTTATGAAGTCAAGCATGTGAAGAGAAGTGGTTTTGGGTTTCAAACATTGAAATTTTAAAAACCTCCCAAAAGCTTCATTTTAGAGTGACTAAGAAGGATACAGACTTCCCTTTTCATTTTTATGTTTTAAACTTGTTTAAATCTTGGTCAAACCAAGGATTTGACCAAGATTCAAATGGCCCTAAAAATTCAGAAAAAAAATCAAAAGAATGAAAAACCAAAGCACATAGCATTCTTATGTCATATGTATAGTAAGCATTCAAGTTGATAAACAAAGGTCTAGAGACATATATATTCAAACCAGAAAAATCATGTATATATCTACCCCTAAAACTCTAATTAAACTATGTTTTATGAAGTAAATCATGAAGAGAAGTGGTTTTGGGTTTCAAATATGGAAATTTCAAGAACCTCCCAAAAGCTTCATTTTAGAGTGACTAAGAAGGATCCAAGGACCCACAGACTTCCAATACGCATCTGATGCGTCTTCTCTTGACAAAGAAGATGGCTGGGAGTTTGCGTACCTATTGCACGTGACTTGTGCTCACTGAAGTGTGGGACCTCACGCGTGGGCACCACACGTAAGTGACAGACCTGTTGGTGTAAAAACTCGATTGATTATTATAGTGCATTAGAACAAAGTTTCCTATGGATTCAAGGGTAGGAAATCCAAGTTAACTCATTTACATGACATTATTATTTCCATGAAGCAAAGTTAACACATCTATCGATTGGTACATTTTTGAGTGACTAAGAAGGATCCATGCTTACTTATTCGTTTTCACGTGTTAAACTTGTCTAAATCTTGGTCAAACCTAGGATTTGACCAAGATTCAAATGGGCAGAAAAATAAAATAAAAAACAGAAAAATGAAAAACCAAATCACATAGTCATCTTATGTCATATAGTAAGCATTAAAGTTGATAAACAAGGTCTAGAAATATCAAACCATACAAATCATGTATCTACCCCCTAACCCCTAAACTATGTCTTATAAATTAAGTCAAGCATGAAGAGATGTGGTTTTGGGTTTCAAACATGGAAATATCAAAAACCTCCCAAAAACTTCATTTTAGTGTGACTAAGAAGGATACACGCTTCCCTTTTCATATTCATGTTCTAAGCTTGTTTAAATTATCTTGGTCAAACCTAGGATTTGACAAGATTCAAATGGGCATCAATATTGAAAAAAATCAAAAAAAAAGAAAAAACAAAGGAAATAGTTTTCTTATGTCTTATAGTAAGCATTAAAGTTGATAAACAAGGTCTAGACATATTCAAACTAGACAAATCATGTATCTATATATACCCCCTAACCCCTAAACTCTGTCTTATGAAGTCAAGCATGTGAAGAGGAAGTTGTTTTGGGTTGCAAACATGGAAATTTCAAAAACCTCCGAAAAACTTCATTTTAGAGTTTCTAAGAAGGATCCATGCTTAACTTTGCATATTCATATTTTAAACTTGTTTAAATCATTATCAAGCCTAGCATTTGACCAATATACAAATGGGTGGGCACAAAATTCAAAAAAATCAGAAAAATGAAAACAAATTAAAGCACATAGTCTTCATATGTCATATCGTATGAATTCAAGTTGATAAACGAGGTCTAGGTATATCCAAACCAGACAAATCATGTATCTATACCCCCTGTCGATCTTATGAAGTCTAGCATGAAGAGAGAAGTCGTTTTTGGTTTCAAAAATGGAAATTTCAAGAACATCCCAAAAGCTTCATTTTAGAGTGACTAAGAAGGATACATGCTTCCCTTTTCATTTTTATGTTTAAACTTGTTTAAATCTTGGTCAAACCTAGGATTTGACCAAGATTCAAATATATGGGCATAAAATTCAAAAAAAAACAGAAAAATTTAAAACCAAGGCACATAGTCTTCTTATGTCATATAGTAAACAATCAATTAATTAAGTTGATAAACCAGTTCTAGACATATTCAAACCAGGAAAATCATGTATCTACCCCCTAACGCCCTAGCTAAACTCTGTCTTATGAAGTCAAGCATGCATGAAGAGAAGTGGTTTTTGGTTTCAAACGTTTAAGCCAAAAGGTAAGCATGGATCCTCCTTAATTAGTCACTGTAAAATGAAGCTTTTGGGAGGTTTGTGAAATTTCCATGTTTGAAACCTAAAAGCACTTCTCTTCATGCTTGACTTCATAAGACAGAGTTTAGGGTTAGGGGGTGTAGATCGACATGATTTGTCTGGTTTGAATATGTCCAAATCTTATTTATCAACTTTTGAATGCATGCTACTCTCTCAAAGAAAAACTTTTGAATGCTTACTATATATATGACATAAGAAGACTATATGCTTTTAAAATTCAAACATATGGTAAGCATTCTTATGTCATATAGTAAGCATTCAAGTTGATACACAAGCAAGGTTTGGACATATTCAAACCAGACAAATCATGTATCTACCCCTAACCCCTAATTAAATTGTCTTATGAAGTCTAGCATGAAGAGAAGTGGTTTTGGGTTTCAAACATGGAAATTTCAAAAACCTCCCAAAAACTTCATTTTAGAGTGACTAAGAAGGATATACAAGCTTCCCTTTTCATTTTCATGTTTTAAACTTGTTTAAATCTTGGTCAAACCTCTAGGATTTGACCAAAAGATTCAAATGGGCATAGAAATTCATAAAAAATCAAAAGAATGAAAAACCAAAGGACATAACATTCTTATGTCATATATATATAGTAATTAAGCATTCAAGTTGATAAACAAGGTCTAGACATATTCAAACCAGAAAATAATGTATATATCTACCCCTAACCCTAAACTCCGTCTTATGAAGTCAAGCATGCATGAAGAGAAGTGGTTTTTGGTTTCAAACATGGAAATTTCGAAAACCCTCCCAAGACCGAGCTACATTTTGGAGTGACTAAGAAGGATATATAGATGCTTAATTTTTCATATTCATGATTTAAACTTGTTTAAACCATGTTCAAACCTAGGATTTGACCAAGATTCAAATGGGCATAAAATTTAAAAAAAATAAAAAAATAAAAAAACAAGGCACATAGTATTCTTATGTCATATAGTAAGCATTCAATTAAGTTGATAAACAAGGTCTAGACATAATCAAACCAGGAAAATCATGCATCTACCCCCTAACCCTAGCTAAACTCTGTCTTATGAAGTCAAGCATGCACGAAGAGAAGTGGTTTTTGGTTTCAAACGTTTAAGCCAAAAGCCCATTTTCAAATATTTCAAACTTATTCAAATTTGGTTCAAATTTGAAAGACATACAAGTTATAGCACACATAGTGCATACATTTTCACACATACTGCACTAGATGCTAACCCTATAGTTTGAGGCCATTTGGGTGACCTAGGTCGAAAAAATTCTTGGATTAGAATCGTGTTGTTCGAACCCCGTAGTTGGATTTTTTTGAACCCTTGATCTGTAGAACTGGGCAAAACCCTAGTTTAACCTATTTAATTACAGATTCGTATATCGATTTTTCTACGAGTACTACCTTTTTATTATTACTATGCAGCACATGGGTGTTTGCCCGTCGAGTGAAACTCGGAGGAAGAGGGATCACTCGGAAGGAGAGAAGAAGGGAGAGAATTATGGTGTCTCCCCTTTTTCGGGTGATGATGTTGACTTTTGTGCAGGGTTTGTCAGTGAGCAGGAGGTGCGAGCGAGCGAGCGAGTCGAGCGAGGCCGAGAATGAGAGAGATTTGTTTTTTTTGTGAGAGGGACAACCGAAGGATCTAGAAGGACCCACAGACTTCCAATACGCATCTGATGCGTCTTCTCTTGACAAAGAAGATGGCTGGGAGTTTGCGTACCTATTGCACGTGACTTGTGCTCACTGAAGTGTGGGACCTCAAGCGTGGGCACCACACGTAAGTGACGGACCTGTTGGTGTAAAAACTCGGTTGATTATAATAGTGCATTAGAACAAAGTTTCCTATGGATTCAAGGGTAGGAAATCCAAGTTAACTCATTTACATGACATTATTATTTCCATGAAGCAAAGTTAACACATCTATCGATTGGTACATTTTTGAGTGACTAAGAAGGATCCAGGCTTACTTATTCGTTTTCACGTGTTAAACTTGTCTAAATCTTGGTCAAACCTAGGATTTGACCAAGATTCAAATGGGCAGAAAAATAAAATAAAAAACAGAAAAATGAAAAACCAAATCACATAGTCATCTTATGTCATATAGTAAGCATTAAAGTTGATAAACAAGGACTAGAAATATCAAACCATACAAATCATGTATCTACCCCTAACCCCTAAACTATGTCTTATAAATTAAGTCAAGCATGAAGAGATGTGGTTTTGGGTTTCAAACATGGAAATTTCAAAAACCTCCCAAAAACTACATTTTAGAGTGACTAAGAAGGATGCATGCTTCCCTTTTCATATTCATGTTTTAAGCTTGTTTAAATTATCTCAGTCAAACCTAGGATTTGACAAAGATTCAAATGGGCATCGAAAAAATCAGGAAAAAGAAAAACCAAAGCAAATAGTTTTCTTATGTCATATAGTAAGCCAATTAATTAAGTTGATAAACAAGGTCTAGACATATTCAAACTAGACAAATCATGTATCTATACCCCTAACCCCTAAACTCTGTCTTATGAAGTCAAGCATATGAAGAGAAGTGGTTTTGGGTCGTTTCAAACATGGAAATTTGAAAAACCTCCCAAAAACTTCATTTTAGAGTGACAAAGAAGGATACATGCTTCCCTTTTCATATTCATGTTTTAAGCTTGTTTAAATTATCTCGGTCAAACCTAGGATTTGACAAGATTCAAATGGGCATCAAAATTGAAAAAATCAGGAAAAAAAAAACCAAAGCAAATAGTTTTCTTATGTCATATAGTAAGCCAATTAAGTTGATAAACAAGGTCTAGACATATTCAAACTAGACAAATCATGCATGCATCTATACCCCCTAACCCCTAAACTCCGTCTTATGAAGTCAAGCATATGAAGAGAAGTGGTTTTGCTCCCAAAAGCTTCATTTTAGAGTGACTAAGAAGGATCCATGCTTACCTTTGCATTTTCATATTTTAATCTTGTTAAATCATTATCAAGCCTAGGATTTGACCAAGATACAAATGGGTGGGCACAAAATTCAAAAAAATCAGAATAATGAAAAACAAAAGCATGTAGTCTTCTTATGTCATATCGTATGCATTCAAGTTAAACGAGGTCTAGGTATATCCAAACCAGACAAATCATGTATCTACCCCATGTTGATCTTATGAAGTCTAGCATGAAGAGAAGTCGTTTTGGGTTTCAAACATGGAAATTTCAAGAACATCCCAAAAGCTTCATTTTAGAGTGACTAAGAAGGATACATGCTTCCCTTTTCATTTTCATGTTTTAAACTTGTTTAAATCTTGGTCAAACCTAGGATTTGACCAAGATTCAAATATATGAGCATAAAATTCAAAAAAAAACCAAAAATGAAAACCAAGGCACGTAGTCGTCTTATGTCATATAGTAAGCAATCAATTAAGTTGATAAACAAGGTCTAGACATATTCAAACCAGGAAATCATGTATCTACACCCTAACGTACCCTAAACTCTGTCTTATGAAGTCAAGCATGCATGAAGAGAAGTGGTTTTTGGTTTCAAACGTTTAAGCCAAAAGGTAAGCATGGATCCTCCTTATAGTCACTGTAAAATGAAGCTTTTGGGAGGTTTGTGAAATTTCCATGTTTGAAACCCAAAACCACTTAAGACAGAGTTTATGGTTAGGTGTGTAGATACATGATTTTTCTTGTTTGAATATGTCTAGACCTTGTTTATCAACTTGAATTTTTTACTATATGATATAAGAAGGCTATATATATGTGCTTTGGTTTTTCATTTTTTGATTTCTTTCGATTTTTTTATGCCTATTTAAATCTTGGTCAAATCCTAGGTTTAAACAAGTTTAAAACATGAAAATGAAACGGTAAGCATGAATCCTTCCTTACTCACTCTAAAATGAAGGTACTTGAAAATTTTATGTTTGAAACCCAAAACCCCAGTTCTCTTCATATGTTTGACTTCATAAGACAGAGTTTAGCTAGGGTTAGGGGTAGATATGATACATGATATTTCTGCTTTGAATATGTCTAGATCGACCTTGTTTATCAACTTGAATGCTTACTATATGACATAAGATCAAGGCTATATATATATATGTGCTTTGGTTTTTCATTTTTTTTGAATTTTTCTGAATTTTTACTCCCATTTGAATCTTGGTCAAATCCTAGGTTTGACCAAGGTTAAAACAAGTTTAAAACATGGCAATGAAAAGGTAAGCATATGGATCATTCTTAGTCTCTCTAAAATGAAGCTTTTGGGAGGTTTTTGAAGTTTCCATGTTTGAAACCCAAAATCACTTCTCTTCATATGCTTGGCTTCATAAGACAAAGATTAGGGTTTAGGGGTAGATATATACATGTTTTGGGAGGTTTTTGAAATTTCCATGTTTGAAACCCAAATCCACTTCTCTTCATCCTTGACGTCTTCATAAGACAAAAGTATAGGGTTATATATATATGCATATGGGTAGATACATGCTTTTTTCTGGTTTGAATATGTATAGACCTTGTTTAAAATTATCAACTTAATTGAATGCTTACTATATATATGACATAAGAAGGCTATATATGTGTTTTGTTTTTTCATTTTTTCATTTTTTCCTGATTTTTTATGCCCATTTGAATCTTGGTCAAATCCTAGGTTTGATCAAGATTTAAACAAGCAGTTTAAAAAATGAAAATGAAAAGGTAAGCCTGGATCCTTCTTAGTCACTGTAAAATGAAGCTTTTGGGAGGTTTGTGAAATTTCCATGTTTGAAACCCAAAAGCACTTCTCTTCATGCTTGACTTCATAAGACCGAAGGAACCAGAAGGACCCACAGACTTCCAATACGCATCCTGATGCGTCTTCTCTTGACAAAGAAAATGGCTGGGAGTTTGGGTACCTATTGCATGTGACTTGTGCTCACTGAAGTGTGGGACCTCAGCGTGGGCACCACACGTAAGTGACAGACCTGTTGGTGTAAAAACTCGGTTGATTATAATAGTGCATTAGAACAAAGTTTCCTATGGATTCAAGGGTAGGAAATCCAAGTTAACTCATTTACGTGTTAAACTTGTCTATATCTTGGTCAAACCTAGGATTTGACCAAGATTCAAATGGGCAGAAAAATAAAAACAGAAAAATGAAAAACCAAATCACATAGTCTTCTTATGTCATATAGTAAGCATTAAAGTTGATAAACAAGGTCTAGACATATTAAACCAGACAAATCATGTATCTATACCCCTAACCCCTAAACTCTGTCTTATGAAGTCAAGCATGTGAAGAGAAGTGGTTTTGGGTTTCAAACATGGAAATTTCAAAAAACTCCCAAAAACTACATTTTAGAGTGACTAAGAAGGATACATGCTCCCCTTTTCATATTCATGTTTTAAGCTTGTTTAAATTATCTTGGTCAAACCTAGGATTTGACAAGATTCAAATGGGCATCAAAATTGAAAAAAGTCAGAAAAAAGAAAACCAAAGCAAATAGTTTTCTTATGTCATATAGTAAGCATTAAAGTTGATAAACAAGGTCTAGAAATATTCAAACTAGACAAATCATGTATCTATACCCCCTAACCCCTGAACTCTGTCTTATGAAGTCAAGCATATGAAGAGAAGTGGTTTTGGGTTTCAAACATGGAAATTTGAAAAACCTCCCAAAAACTTCATTTTAGAGTGACAAAGAAGGATACATGCTTCCCTTTTCATATTCATGTTTTAAGCTTGTTTAAATTATCTCGGTCAAACCTAGGATTTGACAAGATTCAAATGGGCATCAAAATTGAAAAAAATCAGGAAAAAGAAAAACCAAAGCAAATAGTTTTCTTATGTCATATAGTAAGCCAATTAAGTTGATAAACAAGGTCTAGACATATTCAAACTAGACAAATCATGTATCTATACCCCTAACCCCTAAACTCCGTCTTATGAAGTCAAGCATATGAAGAGAAGTGGTTTTGCTCCCAAAAGCTTCATTTTAGAGTGACTAAGAAGGATCCATGCTTACCTTTGCATTTTCATATTTTAATCTTGTTAAATCATTATCAAGCCTAGGATTTGACCAAGATACAAATGGGTGGGCACAAAATTCAAAAAAATCAGAATAATGAAAAACAAAAGCACGTAGTCTTCTTATGTCATATCGTATGCATTCAAGTTAAACGAGGTCTAGGTATATCCAAACCAGACAAATCATGTATCTACCCCATGTTGATCTTATGAAGTCTAGCATGAAGAGAAGTCGTTTTGGGTTTCAAACATGGAAATTTCAAGAACATCCCAAAAGCTTCATTTTAGAGTGACTAAGAAGGATACATGCTTCCCTTTTCATTTTCATGTTTAAACTTGTTTAAATCTTGGTCAAACCTAGGATTTGACCAAGATTCAAATATATGAGCATAAAATTCAAAAAAAAACCAAGGCACGTAGTCTTCTTATGTCATATAGTAAGCAATCAATTAAGTTGATAAACAAGGTCTCTAGACATATTCAAACCAGGAAATCATGTATCTACACCCCCTAACGTACCCTAGCTAAACTCTGTCTTATGAAGTCAAGCATGCATGAAGAGAAGTGGTTTTTGGTTTCAAACGTTTAAGCCAAAAGGTAAGCATGGATCCTCCTTAGTCACTGTAAAATGAAGCTTTTGGGAGGTTTGTGAAATTTCCATGTTTGAAACCCAAAACCACTTAAGACAGAGTTTATGGTTAGGTGTGTAGATACATGATTTTTCTTGTTTGAATATGTCTAGACCTTGTTTATCAACTTGAATTTTTTACTATATGATATAAGAAGGCTATATATATGTGCTTTGGTTTTTCATTTTTTGATTTCTTTTGAATTTTTATGCCTATTTAAATCTTGGTCAAATCCTAGGTTTAAACAAGTTTAAAACATGAAAATGAAACGGTAAGCATGAATCCTTCCTTACTCACTCTAAAATGAAGGTACTTGAAAATTTTATGTTTGAAACCCAAAACCCCAGTTCTCTTCATATGTTTGACTTCATAAGACAGAGTTTAGGGTTAGGGGTAGATATGATACATGATATTTCTGCTTTGAATATGTCTAGACCTTGTTTATCAACTTGAATGCTTACTATATGACATAAGAAGGCTATATATATATATGTGTGCTTTGGTTTTTCATTTTTTTTGAATTTTTCTGAATTTTTACTCCCATTTGAATCTTGGTCAAATCCTAGGTTTGACCAAGGTTAAAACAAGTTTAAAACATGGCAATGAAAAGGTAAGCATATGGATCATTCTTAGTCTCTCTAAAATGAAGCTTTTGGGAGGTTTTTGAAGTTTCCATGTTTGAAACCCAAAATCACTTCTCTTCATATGCTTGGCTTCATAAGACAAAGATTAGGGTTTAGGGGTAGATATATACATGTTTTGGGAGGTTTTTGAAATTTCCATGTTTGAAACCCAAATCCACTTCTCTTCATCCTTGACGTCTTCATAAGACAAAAGTATAGGGTTATATATATGCATGGGTAGATACATGCTTTTTTCTGGTTTGAATATGTATAGACCTTGTTTAAAATTATCAACTTAATTGAATGCTTACTATATATATGACATATATAAGAAGGCTATATATGTGTTTTGTTTTTTCATTTTTCATTTTTTCCTGATTTTTTATGCCCATTTGAATCTTGGTCAAATCCTAGGTTTGATCAAGATTTAAACAAGCAGTTTAAAAATGAAAATGAAAAGGTAAGCCTGGATCCTTCTTAGGGCTCCTTTGATTTAAAGGATAGGAAAAGTATAGGAATAGGAAAGGCATAGGATTGGAATGACACATGTCTACTTGAATCCTATAGAAAGATGAAGTGTGTTTGATTGTAGCAAAGGAATTTTTTCATGAGGTATGAGCCAATGTTTTTTCCTATAGGAATTACGCTACAAGATTCCTATAGGAATTTTTCCTATAGGATATGTTTCTATGAATCAAACAACATGTATAGGAAATTTTCCCATAGGAACCAAATCCTACACAATTCCTATGCAAATCCTATGAATCAAAGGAGCCCTTAGTCACTGTAAAATGAAGCTTTTGGGAGGTTTGTGAAATTTCCATGTTTGAAACCCAAAAGCACTTCTCTTCATGCTTGACTTCATAAGACAGAGTTTAGGGTTAGGGGGTGTAGATACGACATGATTTGTCTGGTTTGAATATGTACAAATCTTATTTATCAACTTTTGAATGCATGCTACTCTCTCAAAGAAAAACTTTTGAATGCTTACTATATGACATAAGAAGACTATATGCTTTTAAAATTCAAACATATGGTAAGCATTCTTATGTCATATCGTAAGCATTCAAGTTGATAAACAAGCAAGGTTTGGACATATATATTCAAACCAGACAAATCATGTATCTACCCCTAACCCCTAATTAAATTGTCTTATGAAGTCTAGCATGAAGAGAAGTGGTTTTGGGTTTCAGACATGGAAATTTCAAAAACCTCCAAAAAACTTCATTTTAGAGTGACTAATTAAGAAGGATATACAAGCTTCCCTTTTCATTTTCATGTTTTAAACTTGTTTCAATCTTGGTCAAACCTCTAGGATTTGACCAAAAGATTCAAATGGGCATGGAAATTCATAAAAAACAAAAGAATGAAAAAACAAAGGACATAACATTCTTATGTCATATATATATAGTAAGCATTCAAGTTGATAAACAAGGCCTAGACATATTCAACCCAGAAAATCATGTATATATCTACCCCTAACCCTAAACTCTGTCTTATGAAGTCAAGCATGCATGAAGAGAAGTGGTTTTGGTTTCAAACATGGAAATTTCGAAAAAACCTCCCAAGAGCTACATTTTGGAGTGACGAAGAAGGATATATAGATGCTTAATTTTTCATATTCATGATTTAAACTTGTTTAAACCATGTTCAAACCTAGGATTTGACCAAGATTCAAATGGGCATAAAATTTTAAAAAAATCAAAAAATAAAAAACAAGGCACATAGTATTCTTATGTCATATAGTAAGCATTCAATTAAGTTGATAAACAAGGTCTAGACATATTCAAACCAGGAAAATCATGCATCTACCCCCTAACCCTAGCTAAACTCTGTCTTATGAAGTCAAGCATGAATGAAGAGAAGTGGTTTTTGGTTTCAAACGTTTAAGCCAAAAGCCCCTTTTCAAATATTTCAAACTTATTCAAATTTGGTTCAAATATGAAAGACATACAAGTTATAGCACACATAGTGCATACATTTTCACACATACTGCACTAGATGCTAACCCTATAGTTTGAGGCCATTTGGGTGACCTAGGTCGAAAAAATTCTTGGATTAGAATCGTGTTGTTCGAACCCCGTAGTTGGATTTTTTGAACCCTTGATCTGTAGAACTGGGCAAAACCCTAGTTTAACCTATTTAATTACAGATTCGTATATCGATTTTTCTACGAGTACTACCTTTTTATTATTACTATGCAGCACATGGGTGTTTGCCCGTCGAGTGAAACTCGGAGGAAGAGGGATCACTCGAAGGAGAGAAGAAGGGAGAGAATTATGGTGTCTCCCCTTTTCGGGTGATGATGTTGACTTTTGTGCAGGGTTTGTCGGTGAGCAGGAGGTGCGAGCGAGGCGAGTCGGCGAGGCCGAGAATGAGAGAGATTTGTTTTTTTGTGAGAGGGACAACCGAAGGATCCAGAAGGACCCACAGACTTCCAATACGCATCTGATGCGTCTTCTCTTGACAAAGAAGATGGCTGGGAGTTTGCGTACCTATTGCAGTGACTTGTGCTCACTGAAGTGTGGGACCTCAGCGTGGGCACCACACGTAAGTGACAGACCTGTTGGTGTAAAAACTCGGTTGATTATAATAGTGCATTAGAACAAAGTTTCCTATGGATTCAAGGGTAGGAAATCCAAGTTAACTCATTTACGTGTTAAACTTGTCTAAATCTTGGTCAAACCTAGGATTTGACCAAGATTCAAATGGGCAGAAAAATAATAAACAGAAAAATGAAAAACCAAATCACATAGTCTTCTTATGTCATATAGTAAGCATTAAAGTTGATAAACAAGGTCTAGACATATTAAACCAGACAAATCATGTATCTATACCCCTAACCCCTAAACTTTGTCTTATGAAGTCAAGCATGTGAAGAGAAGTGGTTTTGGGTTTCAAACATGGAAATTTCAAAAACCTCCCAAAAACTACATTGTAGAGTGACTAAGAAGGATACATGCTCCTTTTTCATATTCATGTTTTAAGCTTGTTTAAATTATCTTGGTCAAACCTAGGATTTGACAAGATTCAAATGGGCATCAAAATTGAAAAAAAGTCAGAAAAAAGAAAACCAAAGCAAATAGTTTTCTTATGTCATATAGTAAGCATTAAAGTTGATAAACAAGGTCTAGACATATTCAAACTAGACAAATCATGTATCTATACCCCCTAACCCCTGCCCTCTGTCTTATGAAGTAAAGCATATGAAGAGAAGTGGTTTTGGGTTTCAAACGTGGAAATTTGAAAAACCTCCCAAAAACTTCATTTTAGAGTGACAAAGAAGGATACATGCTTCCCTTTTCATATTCATGTTTTAAGCTTGTTTAAATTATCTCGGTCAAACCTAGGATTTGACAAGATTCAAATGGGCATCAAAATTGAAAAAAATCAGGAAAAAGAAAAACCAAAGCAAATAGTTTTCTTATGTCATATAGTAAGCCAATTAAGTTGATAAACAAGGTCTAGACATATTCAAACTAGACAAATCATGTATCTATACCCCCTAACCCCTAAACTCTGTCTTATGAAGTCAAGCATATGAAGAGAAGTGGTTTTGCTCCCAAAAGCTTCATTTTAGAGTGACTAAGAAGGATCCATGCTTACCTTTGCATTTTCATATTTTAATCTTGTTTAAATCATTATCAAGCCTAGGATTTGACCAAGATACAAATGGGTGGGCACAAAATTCAAAAAAAACAGAATAATGAAAAACAAAAGCACGTAGTCTTCTTATGTCATATCGTATGCATTCAAGTTAAACGAGGTCTAGGTATATCCAAACCAGAAAAATCATGTATCTACCCCATGTTGATCTTATGAAGTCTAGCATGAAGAGAAGTCGTTTTGGGTTTCAAACATGGAAATTTCAAGAACATCCCAAAAGCTTCATTTTAGAGTGACTAAGAAGGATACCTTTTCATTTTCATGTTTTAAACTTGTTTAAATCTTGGTCAAACCTAAGATTTGACCAAGATTCAAATATATGAGCATAAAATTCAAAAAAAAACAAAAAAATGAAAACCAAGGCACGTAGTCTTCTTATGTCATATAGTAAGCAATCAATTAAGTTGATAAACAAGGTCTAGACATATTCAAACCAGGAAAATCATGTATCTACCCCTAACCCTAGCTAAACTCTGTGTTATGAAGTCAAGCATGCATGAAGAGAAGTGGTTTTTGGTTTCAAACGTTTAAGCCAAAAGGTAAGCTTGGATCCTCCTCAGTCACTGTAAAATGAAGCTTTTGGGAGGTTTGTGAAATTTCCATGTTTGAAACCCAAAACCACTTAAGACAGAGTTTATGGTTAGGTGTAGATACATGATTTTTTTGTTTGAATATGTCTAGACCTTGTTTATCAACTTGAATTTTTTACTATATGATATAAGAAGGCTATATATGTGCTTTGGTTTTTCATTTTTTGATTTCTTTCGAATTTTTTATGCCTATTTAAATCTTGGTCAAATCCTAGGTTTAAACAAGTTTAAAACATGAAAATGAAACGGTAAGCATGAATCCTTCCTTACTCACTCTAAAATGAAGGTACTTGAAAATTTTATGTTTGAAACCCAAAACCCCAGTTCTCTTCATATGTTTGACTTCATAAGACAGAGTTTAGGGTTAGGGGTAGATATGATGATATTTCTGGTTTGAATATGTCTAGACCTTGTTTATCAACTTGAATGCTTACTATATGACATAAGAAGGCTATATATGTGTTTTGGTTTTCCATTTTTTTGAATTTTTCTGAATTTTTACTCCCATTTGAATCTTGGTCAATTCCTAGGTTTGACCAAGGTTAAAACAAGTTTAAAACATGGCAATGAAAAGGTAAGCATGGATCCTTCTTAGTCACTCTAAAATGAAGCTTTTGGGAGGTTTTTGAAATTTCCATGTTTGAAACCCAAAATCACTTCTCTTCATGCTTGACTTCATAAGGCAGAGTTTAGGGTTAGGGGGTAGATACATGATTTGTTTGGTTTGAATATGTCTAGACCTTGTTTATCAACTTGAATGCTTACTATATGACATCAGAAGACTATGTTCTTTGGTTTTTTTCCGTTTTTTTGAATTGTTATACCCATTTGAATCTTGGTCAAATCCTAGGTTTGACCAAGATTTAAACAAGTTAAGAAATTGAAAATGAAAAAGGTAAGCCTGGATCCTTCTTAGTCACTGTAGAATGAAGCTTTTGGGAGGTTTGTGAAATTTCCATGTTTGAAACCCAAAACAGTTCTCTTCATATGTTTGACTTCATAAGACAGAGTTTTTATCAACTCGAGTGCTTACTATATGACATAAGAAGGCTATATATGTGCTTTGGTTTTTCATTTTTTGATTTTTTTCCGAATTTTTATGCCCATTTAAATCTTGGTCAAATCCTAGGTTTGACCAAGGTTTAAACAAGTTTAAAACATGAAAAGAAAAGGTAAGAATGGATCCTTCTTAGTCATTCTAAAATGAATGAAGCTTTTGGGATGTTCTCACAAATCGATCTAGTCTACATGACTTTGATAAATTTTAATTAAGAAGCAGCAACTTAACAATAATTACCCAAAATCTAACAGCTGGTTCGACAACAACCTGGACGTTACGCTAAAATGAACTGCGAAAACAACGAACAGCACTTTTGTAGTACTGTACTCGGTACTCCGTACTTGCTCCAGATAATCCCCATTGCTTCACTACTACAGTAGTACTACCCTGGCTCGCATTCATTGTTTCCCCTGACTATTCAGAGCTTTGGACGTCCATCAGAGTTGTAGTCAGTAGTACAGTACTGCTAGCTCGATTAATGGCGTGCTATAAAATTCTATACTAGCCGACAGATGTCCATTCCTCGGGTTGCGCGCCAGAGCCTTCGAAGAGAAGGTAGCCGCTCTGTCCCGTTGATTTACGGTGGACGGACAGGATACTCCGGACCGCTCTCGATTCATTTGCTTCTGCTCCCGCGTCCTGACCCTTCGCGGACTGAGATCCAGTGACTTCACTAAGAGAAGTCACCATGCGACTTTACACACGTGAGCCATTCGATCAAGATCCAACGCTCGCGGTTGATCCAAATTTCGAACTTAAACTAAACTAATATTTTAAATGGACTGGAACTTTCCGAGAATACGTCTTAATGTAAAGTTTTTCTGTTTTTTCTGAGCTACATAAATTTTAATTTCAAATTTTAGATCGACCATGTTCGTTGGATCTTAACCTGATGGCTCGTATAGGTAAAGTTCATGGTAACTTCTGTTGGGTAAAGTCACTGGATCTCAGTTCGCAAGGGAGCCCCCTCTCGGCCGTTGATTTAGGATGGGCGGACCAGGTTGCTCGAAGCGAGGGCAGGAGACGGTTGTCTGGTTTTAATAGGGGGGAGTACTTCTTCCATCCCCTTCTTGCTTCACTTCCAGTCTCCTTCCACTTCCAGCGATGCCTCCGAAGTCAAGGCCACCATCTCGCTTGAAGAAGCACCATCTAGTGTTGACCAAGGACGCGGAGAGTTCCCGCCGGCGGTCTATCCAGATGCTGGCCGCGAGAAAGGGCCCGCCAGAAAACGAAGGCCCTGCTTCGCGCTCGTCTCGGAACGGCGTCAGTCGTGCGGTCGAAGATTCCTGGTTGGTTTCCATCGCCATGTTTCTTGATTCTTCCTGGCCCGGAGGTCCCAACTCTTTATTCCGTATTAATCCTTTTTATACATATCTCAGTGCCCCACGACGCACCCTGACATCTTCTCATGACGACTTCAACCCCTGTCTCCTGCGCTTAGAGGTTACCACTGATTGGACATTTTCGTCTTCCTCTCGTCACTTTGTTTCGGTACTGATGATATTGCCATGCAGGAAGCATCGGCGTGTTTCAGAGATGAGCTTAAAACTCTCGTGGAACTCGCCTCCAACTTTCGCGATGATGTCGATACTTTGAAGGACGAGGTCACCGGCCGGGGCAAGCTGCATGATGTGAGGGTTCCATCAAGTGAGGAAACGAACTCTGTCATCAAGAAGCTCAAGGGCGAGAATTTGATGCTTAAGATCGAGTGCGGCTTTCTTCGCGAAGAAAACGTCGAGCTATCAAACAGGTGCGTTCAAGCTCTCAACGGGAGCCTCAACACCCAACATGATGCGGTGAAGAAGATGATGGATGACAGCATCTTGAAGAAAAACAATATGGTGGAGGACACGCGCGGGATGGTCGATCCAATCCAGGCACCGCAGAAGGAAGTCGATGCGCTCCGAGTCCAGCCACCTTTGCGTAGGTCGCCGAGGCGCCCTCGCGCAGGTCACTGAGGAGCGCACGTCGCCGAGTAGGCTGGGGGATAAGGAATTCCAACGAGAGAAGCGGAATCACCACCTGTCCTGATGGAGGGCCACTCCGCCAAGTAGGCTGGGGGAGAGAAACACTGCCTCTCATTGTTCTTTAGCTAGTCCTCCGATCCATATTACTTGATGTTAAAATGGATGTATCTACAACTGAAATATGTCTAGATACATATATTTTAGTATCACAAAGTAAGTATCAACGTTTATATTGCCCAAGTCTTATTATCCATCCCTAAGGTGGGTCGCTTTTGTAACTACTGATTGCAGATTCGACTCTTCTGCAGACCGAAAGATTTTTAGAGTGACTAAGAATGATTCATGCTTAGCTTTCCATTTTCATGTTTTAAACTTGTTTAAATCTTGCTCAAACCTAGGATTTGACCAAGATTCAAATGGGTTTAACAATTAAAAAAATCAGAAAAATGAAAAACCAAAGCACATAGTATTCTTATGTCATATAGTAAGCATTCAAGTTGATAAACAAGGTCTAGACATATTCAAAACACACAAAACATGTATCTACCCCCTAACCCTAAACTCTGTCTTATGAAGTTAAGTATGAGGAGAAGTGATTTTGGGTTTCAAACATGGAAATTTCACAAACCTCCCAAAAGCTTCATTTTAGAGTGACTAAGAAGGATCCATGCTTACCTTTTCATTGCCATTTTTAAACTTGTTTTAACCTTGGTCAAACCTAGGATTTGACCAAGATTCAAACGGGCGTAAAAATTCAAAAAAATGAAAAACCAAAGCACATATATAGCCTTCTTATGTCATATAGTAAGCATTCAAGTTGATAAACAAGGTCTAGACATATTCAAACCAGAAATATCATGTATCATATCTACCCCTAACCCTAAACTTTGTCTTATGAAGTCAAACATATGAAGAGAACTGGGGTTTTGTGTTTCAAACATAAAAATTTCAAGTACCTTCATTTTAGAGTGACTGAGAAAGGATTCATGCTTACCTTTTCATTGTCATGTTTTAAACTTGATTAAACCTTGGTCAAACCTAGGATTTGACCAATATTTAAATGGGCATAAAAAATTCGAAAAATGAAAAAAATGGAAAACCAAAGCACATATATAGCCTTCTTATGTCATAAACATTCAAGTTGATAAACAAGGTCTAGACATATTCAAACAAGAAAAATCATGTATCTACGCCTAACCAAAAACTCTGTCTTAAGTGGTTTTGGGTTTCAAACATGGAAATTTCAAGAACATCCCAAAAGCTTCATTTTAGACTGACTAAGAAGGATACACACTTCCCATTTCATTTTCATGTTTTAAACTTGTTTAAATCTTGGTCAAACCTAGGATTTGACCAAGATTCAAATAAGTAAAAACATGAAAATGAAAAGGTAAGCATCGATCCTTATTAGTCGCTCTAAATAAGCTTTTGGGAGGTTTTTGAATTTTCATGTTTGAAACCCAAAACCACTTCTCTTCATGCATGCTTGACTTCATAAGACATAGTTTAGGGTTAGGGGTAGATACATGATTTTTCTGGTTTGAACATGTCTAGACCTTGTTTATCAATTTGAATGCTTACTATATGACATAAGAAGGCTATGTGCTTTGGTTTTTCATTCTTACGATTTTTTTCTTAATTTTTATGCCCATTCGAATCTTGGTCAAATCCCAGGTTTGACCAAGATTTAAACAAGTTTAAAACATGACAATGAAAAGGTAATCAATCCTGGATCCTTCATAATTAATAAGTTAGTCTAATTAAAATGAAGCTTTTGGGAGGTTTTTGAAATTTTTGTGTTTGAAACCAAAAACCACTTCTCTTCATGCTTGACTTCATAAGATAGAGTTTAGGGTTAGGGGTAGATACATGATTTGTATTATTTGAATTGTCTTGACCTTATTTATCATCTTTTAAATGCTTACTATATATATGACATAAGAAGACTATGTGCTTTAGTTTTTCAATTTTCTGATTTTTTAATTTTATGCCCATTTGAATCTTGGTCAAATCCTAGGTTTGACAATGATTTAAACAAGTTTAAAATATGAAAATGAAAAGATAAGCATGGATCCTTCTTAGTCACTCTAAAATAAAGCTTTTGGGTGGTTTTTGAAATTTCCATGTTTGAAACCCAAAAGCACTTCTCTTCATGCTTGACTACATAAGACAGAGTTTAGGGTTAGGGGGTAGACACATGATTTTTCTTGTTTGAATATGTCTACCTTGTTTATCAACTTTAATGCTTACTATATGACATAAGAAAACTATGTGCTTTTTTTTTCATTTTTTTATTTTTTGAATTTTGATGCACATTTGAATCTTGGTAAAATCCTAGGTTTGACCAAGATTTAAACAAGTATATAACATGAAAATGAAAAAGTCATATCCTTCTTAGTCACTCTAAAATGAATTTTTTGGGAGTTTTTTGAAATTTCCATGTTTGAAACCCAAAACCATGCACTTCTCTTCATGCTTGACTTCATAAGATAGAGTTTAGGGGTTTGCGGATAGATACATGATTTGTCTAGTTTGAATAAGTCTAGACCTTGTTTATCAACTTTAATGCTTACTATATGACATTAGAAGACTATGTGCTTTCGTTTTTCATTTTTCTATTTTTTTATTTTATGCCCATTTGAATCTTGGTCAAATCCTAGATTTAACCAGGATTTAAACAAGTTTAAAACATGAAAATGAAAAGGTAAGCCTTGATCCTTCTTAGTCACACTAAAATGAAGCTTTTGGGATGTTCTTGAAATTTCCATGTTTGAACCCAAAACGACTTCTCTTCATGCTAGACTTCATAAGACAGAGTTTAGGGGTTAGCGGGTAGATACATGACTTGTCTAGTTTGAATAAGACTAGACCTTGTTTATCAACTTTAATGCTTACTATATGACATAAGAAGACTATGTGCTTTGGTTTTTCATTTTTCTATATTTTTATTTTATGCCCATTTGAATCTTGGTCAAACCTATATTTGACCAGGATTTAAACAAGTTTAAAACATGAAAATGAAAAGGTAAGCCTTGATCCTTCTTAGTCACACTAAAATGAAGCTTTTGGGATGTTCTTGAAATTTCCATGTTTGAAACCCAAAACGACTTCTCTTCATGCTAGACTTCATAAGACAGAGTTTAAGGTTTAGGGTTATAGATACATGATTTGTCTGGTTTAAATATGTATAGACCTTGTTTATCAACTTGAATGCTTACTATATGGCATAAGAAAACTATGTGCTTTGGTTTTTCATTTTTCTGATTTTTTTAAATTTTGATGCCCATCGAATCTTGGTCAAATCCTAGGTTTGACCAAGATTTAAACAAGTTTAAAACATGAAAATGAAAAGGGAAGCATGTATCCTTCTTAGTCACTCTAAAATGAAGTTTTTGGGAGGTTTTTGAAATTTCCATGTTTGAAACCCAAAACCAGTTCTCTTCATGCTTGACTTCATAAGACAGAGTTTAGGGGTTAGGGGGTAGATACATAATTTGTATGGTTTGAATATGTCTAGACCTTGTTTATCAACTTTAATGCTTACTATATGACATAAGAACACTATGTGCTTTGGTTTTTCATTTTTCTGATTTTTAAATTTTAATGCCCATTTGAATCTTGGTCAAATCCTAGGTTTGACCAAGATTTAAACAAGTTTAAAACATGAAAATGAAAAGGGAAGCATGTATCCTTCTTAGTCACTCTAAAATGAAGTTTTTGGGAGGTTTTTGAAATTTCCATGTTTGAAACCCAAAACCACTTCTCTTCATGCTTGACTTCATAAGACAGAGTTTAGGGTTAGGGAGTAGATACATGATTTGTATGGTTTGAATATGTGTAGACCTTGTTTATCACCTTTAATGCTTACTATATGACATAAGAAGACTATGTGCTTTGGTTTTTCATTTTTCTGATTTTTTTTTAATTTTCTGCCCATTTGAATCTTGGTCAAATCCTTGGTTTGACCAATATTTAGACAAGTTTAACACGTGAAAACGAACTGATAATCCCATTTGTTGACTCATTTAACTAGTTAATCCCATTTGTTGACTCTCTGTTGACCAGGCACTTGAGGTAAAACTGAGTATATTGCACTAGCCAGTATTAGTACTCAAGGGGAAAACCGAGCACACAAAAAATGCTACAGTATAAGACTCGAGAGTATATCTAAATTTCCAGGGTTAGACTCGAGTACGCGTGTTGCGGTGCAGAAGTGGAAGACGTGCAATTGTTGACGGGTACTGACGCGAGTCGCGGTGCAGAAGTCGAAGACGTGCAATTGTGGACGCGTGTCGCGTTGCAGAAGCCCAAGACGTGCAGACGTTAAATGGTGGACGCGTAGGACGCGGGTCGCATTAACCACCCCTCGCCTTTATAGACGCCTCCTCGCACTATCTCTGTCACTCTCACTCGCTCATGCAACGCCGCCTCTCACGTCCCATCATCTTCTCCAAAGCAAAAACCCTCTCCCTCTCTGCAGGCGAGATGGACATGGAGAATGCGAATCCCATCGTCCATGACGCCGTCGGCTCCAAGCGCGACGCCTCCCTCTTCGACGTCGTCCCCTCAAAGGCCGTCGCCGCCGCCGGTGGCGGTCGTATCCCGCCGGGATGGGACCCCTATGAGCCGGTGCCGTACATCTCGCCTCCGAACCCCTACGACACCTTCATGGACGACCCATGGAACGAGGTAACTATGGTTTGCTCCCTTTTTTGTTCCCCCATTCCTTTTTGAACCCTATTTTTGCTGGTTCCCTAGTAACTATTAGTGCCGATCTGTAGATGGTTGAGTATTGGGTTAATATTTGCGCCGATTTTATTCCATTTTGCTTTGATCCCTTCTTGATTTCGTTTAAGATTTGGAGTTCGGCCGTTCGGTTAATTTATGCAAGTAATAATGGGATCTCAATCAGTTAATTTATGGGATCTCAGTCAGTTATTTTATGCAGGAATCAAAAGATATCAACCGTTTAATTTTGCAAATATTCTGGAATCTGTTCAAAATCAGATCTGGAATCTGTTTCTTTGCCTATGATGAATCGTTGGGCACAAATTTTTACAGAGTGGGTTCAGCGAACCATTGCTGTGTACAAATCTGTTGTGCATGAGCTATGGTTCGCTAACACCATCCCTGTAGACATATAATCGTGTCCACTCTAACTGAGGCTGGCTCTGTTTTTCCTTACTTTGTTATCATGCACGTTAGTCATCGTTGCATCTCATTCACTAATAGTTCCCGTTTGATATGGATCAGCTGTCTGGCAGCGACGTCGGCAGCGACGACGAGCACCATGACGTCAAGACTCGCCAGGTGCTGCGGAGGCTGCAGGTCGGCCAGTACGTCTCCTACTTCGCCAAGGGTGTCTACAGGTGCCCCTTCTGCACTAGGAGGCTCGGCCGCACTGACTTCAACTGCCTCCTCACGCATGCCGAGAACATCGGCAACACCAACCCCAAGGTCGGCGCGTCGGTGAACCCCCACTCCTTCCGCGCCAAGCACATGGCGCTCGGCATGCACCTCCGCAGCATCCAGCGGGTGGAGATCTCCGCCGGGCGCATGCCTCCGCTCAAGCCCAAGGCTCCCAAGGGGAGCAACAAGTGGAGGCAGATGGGGTAGGCGGAGTCCGGACGTGTGGTGCTGCTGCTGCAGCAGCTTCTATTTTGTTGTTAGCTAGGGATCCCTTGTTGTTATGTTGTTAGTATGATGGTGTTGTGAAGAACCTCGAACCTGTTACTATGTTGGCTGCTGTGTATGCAGCTTATTATCTAGGGAGGGATCCCTATTATCTATCCCTATTCTACTGGAGTATATTTTGTTGGCCCTACTTTGTTTTCTCGATTTACTATTACTGCGAATTTGTCGTACGGAGTACATTACCCTGGAGATTTGCTTCTAGATTTAACTACATACATATGGACCAGAGGGAGTACTAGATTTGCTGCCATATTGGGCAAACAACGAGGGCCAAAAGGCACAAATAATTGAAGAAAGACAGAAATGCAAGCTTCTCTAGATTTGATACTAATTTGGTTAATAAAGACAAAGAGACAGAGGGGGAAAAGGTGCTCTTAAAAATGCCAATTCGCGCCGAGAGAGACAGAACCCAGCTCCTGCTCACGTACAACCAAACGCGGTCTCGTCCTGTCCCACGCGGTCCCTTTCTACTAGCCCCACACGTCAGCACGGAACGGTCAACTAAACTGGAATCCTCCCGTCTGAGCTCCTTCTGCGGGTTACAAATAAGGGCTTGGCGAAAACTGAGGAAAAACATAAGGCAATCTTATTGACTAATATAGCTGTTTAATTAATAAAAGGATTAGCTACAACATGCTCAGTTTGCCCATTTATTAAGGTATAAGACTGGCAGGAGAGAAAGTAATCGCTAGTTTCCTCATTTTGCCCCTGCATGCTCGCACGATTAAAGCTCCTTCCGCACGCGCTGGACTCCTCGTTTCCTTAAACCTCCTCGTTTCTCGGGATAGACCAACAGTTTTTCAGGATCTTGGGGTTTTTTTTTGACAATCAATACCACATATATTCATAGCAAAAATAGTACATGGTAGAGGGCTACATGACGACTAGATATATCACCAAAAAAGGTGATGCATGTCTCCTTCACCAAAACAGCTGAAACAAGTACACGAACGCAAGTACACCACCATAATAATACTACTACATTAACACAAGTACGAGTAATAAAGTAAGAGTACTACTCCCTCTAATCTAATTTAAACCAAAATAAAACTTAAACTTCATCCTAAATTTGAACTAGTGCCTCGTCCTCGTTCTTCGCTCATTTTCTGATCCAAGACGGCGCAGAGTGCCAGAGTGCATGGCACGGAACTCTTCATCGGTGGCATGCCATGGGCATGTCACCGGATGCATGATTTTTTTCGCAATGTTTTAAATTTGAATTTAGGCCGCATGTCACACGGTGACATGCAAAAGGTGCATGTCACCTGGTGGTGGTAGGCAACTACCCTCATTTACGGCGGCGTAGGCGACTGGACGCCGCGTGGCCAGCCGCTGCCTCGTGGCCGCCTCGGTTTCCACGCGGGAGACCATTAAACGCCGACGACCAACCTTCCCGCGTCACGGTTAGCGACTATGACTATAAGGGCAAAACGCTAAACTCTCTCGTTCCATTCACTTTCTTCCTCTCTCCACCTAACAAACATTTGTTCGTCGCTCTCTCCTCCAGCAATGTCTTCAAAATTCAGGTCGTCGGCGGTCAAGTACGCGGAGAAAAAACGCCGGCTCGAAATTTCGAGAGACGCTTCCAGAAACCAAGTGGGCTCGCCGTCGCCGCCGCCGCCGCCGAAACGCGTCCGTGCTGTGCTCACCGGGTTAGTTTCCTTCGCCATGTACTTTCGTTTCTTTCGTCGCTCTCTCCTCCAGCAATTAATGTGTTCAAACTTCAGGTCGCCGGCGGTCAAGTACGCGGATAAAAAACGCCGGCTCGAAATTTCGAGAGACGGTTCCAGAAACCAAGTGGGCTCGCCGTCGCCGCCGCTGCCGCCGCCGCCGAAACGCGTCCGTGCTGTGCTCACCGGGTTAGTTTCCTTCGCCATGTACTTTCGTTTCTTCTTGCCCGGGCTCAAGCTCTTTAAGAGTCTCTATGGTTATACATCTTAAAGGGTTGGAAGTTCCAACGACGCCCCTACTGCACCAACTTCCACGACCAAGGAATCATCGTCGTCCGATGATTTCAACCCGGCCCTACCCCGGCGAAATGAGGTAGCACCAAGCACTGTGTAGTTATCTTCTTCTTCTTCTTCTTCTTCCTTTGCGCTTACTTGCTACCGATGATTTCGCCCTGAAGGAAGCGGCGCCGACTATCGACACCACTGTCGCCATCTTGATGGAAAAAAACGAGGAGCTCAGCTTAGAGTGTGATCGCCTCCGAGACGATTTGGCTGCCAAGAAGAAGAATTCGAAAACTCTTGTGGAGCTCATTTGCAGCCTTCGAAATGAGCGCGATATGTTGAAGAACGAGCTGATTAAGCAGAAAGAGAGGAACATTGCATCAGCGGAGAAAGCCAGCAGCATACTCAAGACTGTGTGCCTCGACAGAGACAAGTCTGATATAGAGTACAAAATCCTTCTTCAGGATAAAGTACAGCTCCAAAAGTTGAACCTTGAATATGCTGACATCGCCATCCTTGCCCTTCTCGAGAGGCAGAAGGCACAAGATAAGTTGATGCACCTGATGTTGGAGAGCTGCAGTGAAAGAGAAGAGACATTGAAAGAAGTGAGCAGTTTGGTGGGATACATGAGTGACGTCGGGCGAACTTCGCAGAATCCGCCCCGGCTGAGCTCAAATTCCAGCGGAACCAGCTTTCAGCAATGCATGTTAGGCGCACCTACAACTTCTACTCATTGATTAGAGGTCGCACGACATGGCATTTTCCCTCGAAATAGTAGTACTGTACTAATAGTTGTACTACTTAATATGTACCTTTTTGTAAAATAATTTCTTACATGTATTAGAAACTACCCCTCTCGTTTCTGGATGCACCCGGGACATTGTCATCCGGCCCTCTTCTGGACAAACCCCCTCGGGAAGGGCGGTATATTTTGCACATTTCGCTACTAGTACTTCTAATTCCACCGCTTATTTTTCTAATCCGTTAAATCGTTAATTGGATGACCAACTGATGGAAGCTGCGATAGATTAGACCAACAAGTGGTGAATTGTGCAAAAGATATGTCCGTGTTTTATGCAAAAGAGTGATATGGGGATCTGGTGGAATCTTGAATTTCCTCTTCAGTGGTAGGCATGCTTCACTTATAGCTGGAGTACATTGCGGACCTGGTGCATTTCGTCAGTACCGATCAGCTATTTTTGCTTATCCGGGAAGAAAAGGTAGTACTAGCCTTTTCTGTGAGATGTCTTTTCAGTGCTACGGAGTTGTCTGTTCACTGCTTGCTTTGTCTGTCGGTGACTTTGCCAAGCTGACTTTGCCATGACTTTGGGTGACTGATATGTGGACCACAGTTGTAAGTGACTCAAAGTCACTGACTTTGGGGACTCCTGAATGCTTCGTATATTTCTGACGGTTTCTGAATTATGTACTCCGTACAACTTTTGTAATATTGGTCAAACTAGTTTTGACCAGGGTTTGTGTAGGGTGTTTTTTTTTGGTTGGTCCAAATGGTGTTGTGTGGTCCAAATGTGATGTATCATCACACCACCATGTGCCCCCTCCCCCCACCGTTTTTTCCGTTAGGGCATGACAATTTTGAAAAATTCAAAAAAAAATGGGAAGACAGAATGGTAACATCATTTTCCATGTGATGATGCACCCCTGTGCCAAATTTTGGTTCATTTTAAGAATGTAAGGTGACAAATTACTCGAGGAAGCTAGTTGGAGTAGACGGGCATGATCGGATTGGCATAGGCGATTTATTTTTTGAAGGATGTTATTTTTCATAGACAATATCTGACACAAAAAATAAAATGTTAAGGTCTCATATTATTCTGAATGATTTTGAATTACTTATGACGTTTGGAAGTATTGGTATACATGAGTCCCACATGAAGTTAAATGGTCCAAACAAAAAGTTTCGTACACGTCTCCCAGAAAGTGGAAAGTCGAGTACATGCATGACTTCACGCGTCCACTACTGGATACAGGGAGTCGGAGGCTATAACATAATCGGCCTCATCATCTCTCGCGAGCTCGTCCTCTCCACTCCCCCAACTTGCCTCCCCCACACTGTGAAAACCCCCATCCACTCACCGCACCTCTGAGGCATCGACTTTCCCGTTTCCAACCACAACAGCATGAAGATAGGTATTGCATACGAGGCGGAGCAATAGGCGACCGCCCACGCAGAGGATGCCTCTACGGTAGTGGCCGTCGTGGTGGGTGAGGCTTCACCGGGCACCCAAGCCGCTCGTCTCCTCTGCTTGTCGGATTCTTCGACCTCGGTCGAAATGGGCATCCTGGCCGTCACGACGGGTGAGGCTTCACCGGGCACCCATGCCGCTCGTCTCCTCTGCTTGTCTGGTTCTTCGACCTCGGTCGAAACGGGCGTCCTGGCCGTCGAGCAGAAGGTGGATACCAACGTTGTTTATCCCGCCGAAGATGTGCACGGCGTTGCAGGCCACCACGGCGAGGTCTTCCTAGGCCCGATGCTGGACGCGAACCTCGACCCCTTCGACGATTTCGGCCCAAACGTTCAGTTCCAGGAGGATGTTGAGGGTGATGACGAGGAGGTACTTCTCTTTTACCGAAACTGTCCCAACCCTCTTTGTGTCATATTGCTGTTCACATGGTTTGCACGAGCCTGGTTCTTGATTGATTTGATATCCTACCTTGTTCTTGTAGATGTAATTGATTCTACGATTCGTAAGATCAGATTCTAGTTTAATTTCGACTAATCTGCCATGTAGTCATATAATCAATTTATGTGTTCATACTTAGTGGACTTGCAATTGTTGTGGCTAATGTTCATGGTTGTTCATAGGGTTTCTCATGATTTATTACGATTTCTTCTGCCATTTACTTGTTCTACACATTTAATTTTAGGGTTTCTAAGGTTTGATTATGTTAGTGGAGTATTTATTCGATCTGTCATAAAAAACCTGATTATGTAGTACTTAATAATTCATAGGAGTATTCTGATGACATGGACAACAACAAGGTGCGCAGGGACCGGAAAAGCCGCTATGTTCTCAAGCGGCTGAAGGGTGGTGAAATTCGTTTCTGCATGCGCGGGGAGCTATTTTGCCCATTATGTGGCAAATTTCTCTAGAAGGACATCCACAGCCTGATCCAACATGCGATGGGTGTAGGCCTAAGTACATAGGGGGAAACACCGCCCTGCAACCAAGGCCAAGTACGCATCATATGGCCTCTTCCTCCAGAATTACGTCTTGCCTAGCTTGCTCCACGTCAACGCCCCTGCTGCTGGCCCTCATGCTCCTGGTCATGTTTAAAGTTCATATGTGTAATCTTAATCCCTTTGGAAGTTCAGCATTAAACTCTACTAGTACAACCGTGGTGGTCTTGTGATGTAGTACTCTTTTGATGCATTTGTGATGTAGTAGTACTTTTTTTGAAATGATATAGTACTATCTAAGAAAAGTACTCCCTCCGATTCACATTCATTTCACATCAAGAAATATGGATCAGAGCGAGGGAGTAAATTAAACATGGCATCTCGTGCATGAAGCTTGACATATCGATCAGGTTGGCTAGAATAGCAATACAATGTTGCTCATTAGGCAAATGCATGCCATGTACGATAGTATACATCCAGTAAAGAAGTCTATACTGACATAAAAAACTACTTTGGGGATGAGAGTCAATTGGGGCATCTACAATATAGAAAATCTTGCTCGTAGATGATTTTGGCTAAGAGGGTTTTACTCACATTACACGTGCCACTTTCCTTGTCTGCAAAACAAGTTCCAATAAAGGGAGAGGAAAGAAGAGGGTATTGTGGGCGAGATTGAACACCTTTTTTATGTGTTAATCTGAGGCCTCGTTTAGATGAGGATTTCGACTTATGCCTAACAGCTCAACACATCCACAAATAACTCTGCTTGCGCACACCACCGTTCATTAAAAATAACAATATTAGCTCGCAAGATTAAGAACGAAGTGAATTTAAGTAACTTGGTAAGCTTTTCAAGCAATATATTCAGAGAAAGAGCACACATGTTCGGCTCAAAATAATCATAAGAGAAGAACAATAAATCTAAGACACCACATGGATTCATACCTTGAGTCGACGCTGGCTCGTAGAAGGGCGGACGCGCCTCGAGGATGCCGGGGACGTCTCCACCTCGGTCTCACATGTGACTGCTTATCGGCGGGTGGTGCGCCGCGCCATGTAGAAGATCTATCAAGAGATGAGAGCCCGATGACGCTACCGACGCCTCAACCTTGATAGCACCGACTTGTTGCTCCGCACCGAGATGCGCCACGTGCAAGATTTAGCGGATGCACTAATTTTAGAGATATGTCATGATCATTGTAACAAATTTCAACGTGATGATGATTTGATCTTGTACTCGGCCTTGAACATAAGAACTAGTACAATCTCACCTTTTTTTTATCATTATCCTTTGCGAGATTTAGCGGATGCGCCAAATTCAGAGAAATATCATGATCATGGTAACACAATTTTCAATATAATGATGATTTGATGTTGCACTCGACCTTGAACATAAGTACTAGTACGGTCTCACAAATTTGTATCATTATACTTTGCAAGTTTTAGTGGATGCGCCCATTTTCAGAGGTAGATCATGATCATGGTAAGTTGGTAACAAATTTTCAACGTGATGATGATTTGATTTTGCACTCGGCCTTGAACAGAGGTACTAGTACGGTCTCACAATTTTTTATCATTATACTTGGACGGTGGCCAAATTCAAAATCTCATAGCGGCAAAACTTCCCGCCCACAAAATACAAAAATTTCACACGCTTCCAAATTCCCATTCTACCCCTGTGGAGATGGCAGCAAAGTCGGTTGGTGGGGGGTCTGCCCGTCATTTTTTGGATCACCACCTCCCTAGCCCGGAAACCCTCCCAAAAAAATTCATTTCCCTCAGACCACCCACCGGAACTTCCCAAGTCCCTCTCTCCCACCTCCACGACCACCGCACCGGAACATCCCCGCCGGACTTCCCTGGCCTACCCGAGGCCTCGCGATCCTCGTCATCCGGCTGCCTGCCGGAGCCGCTTCATCGACGCCGTCATCAACCGGACCGGATCATCCCCGCCGAACCTCGAAACCATATGCTCATCCAGCAGTCTACCGCAGTCGCTTCAGCTGCGGTATCGTCCACCCCGCCGGAGCCGCTTCGCCGGATCCGTCGTCCACCGCATCGGATCTTGCTCACCGACACCGCTGTGCATGAACCGGATCTGCTTCACCGGCGCAGTGCATGATCTAAACTCTTCTCCTGTCGCTTTTCTATTGCTTGCCTGCAAGTTCTTGTTTAATCTTGGGGGAACCTGTTTGTGCTAACGACGCGCCGTTACGTTTTTTGCAGATGAGATGAGTAACCATAAAGTGTAATGGCCGTCTCTCCAACCCCAAGTAGCACATGTAGCGTACTTCATCACCGGATCTATCAACCCCAGGAAGATCTGCTGTGACTCCCACAGAGTGCTTCTCCTAATGTAAGTCCCTTGTTTTAGCGCCATGTTCTGGGTTCAGATGCTTGTTTGTCTGAAGCTCTTTTAGTTCATTCCTAGCTATGACCGTAACACGTTGCTATTTTCTACTTCATTGCTAACTTTAAGCGATTGAACATTTTGGTTTGCATTCCCTGCTCTGTAGATGTAGCCATCATAACTTCTATCTTGCTCAGTCGTTGTTACAAAAATTATAGGTATTATAGTAACATCCTGCTATTATTTAGTTCATGGCCAATTTTAAGTAATTGCACATGTTGGTTCGCATTCCCTGCTCTATAGCTTTTGGCATCGTAACTTCTATATTTGGTTTACATTCCCTGCTCTGTAGATCTAGCCATCATAACTTTATCTTGCTCAGTCGTTGTTACAAAAATTATGGCCTGCTACTATGTTGTTTGTGCCAATTTTTTACTCCATGAACATGTTGGCTTGCATTCCCTGTACTACAGGTGATGCCATTGTTTTGTATCTAGTTCATTGTAAGCTAACAAAGTAAGGACTTAGTTTGGCATGCTATCACTCTGCTATCTAGCCTGTAGTACAAATAAACTTGTCATACTACTAGATAATAATTTTGCGTGCCATCTTGTTCTTCAAAAGCTGCATTATTGACTTGTTTCTCTGACTTGGCATGACGCTCACATATGGAAAGCTGAACATATTGGTTTGCATTCCCTCTTATACAAGTTCACATGTGATCCCACTATATTCTGTATCTGGTCCATCCTAAGCTCCAGCATTAACTATCCTCTATGTGTTGCTCATTACAAGTTTATATCCCGAAACATCTTGATTTGCATCCCCTTCACTATAAGTTCAGGAGTATTATTTAGTTCACGGCCAAAATGAAGTAATTGCACTTGGCACATGTTGGTTCACATTCCCTCCTCTTTAGCTTTTGCCATCGTAACTTCTATTTTTGGTTTACATTCCCTGCTCTGTAGATGTAGCCATCATAACTTCATCTTGCTCAGTCGTTGTTACAAAATTTATAGCCTGCTACTATGTTGTTCATGCCAATTTTGTACTCCCTGAACATGTTGGTTTGCATGGGACTCGACAGTAGTAAGTCTGCTGTTTCATTCTAACATGCTCTGTTATATTGGCTGTTGGTATGCGGCATGCACTCTTTGTTTGCTTATTGTGCGCATTACAATGATCTTGTTATAACGACGAAATGATGAGTTCCAAATTCTTTGGCAAACAATATTGTAGTGTCTTTGCCTTTCCATTGTTGCTGTCTTAACTTGTAATGTCTTTGTTTCAGATATAGGTGCTGCATGGACAACTTAAAAGATTGCCGGATCGCTTCATTGTATTGCTAGGTTTAATTACCATTCAATTTCTCTGGGTTCTGTAATATTTTTTTCAATGCCTTGCAGCTGATGTAATATTTAGTTAGTTTTTATAGTTCTTTCGCGCATTTTTTCTTTGGTGCTTGTGGTAAGTGAGGCTATCCGACAGAAATCAATGCTGCGTAAATATTCTCAGTATCTAAATCACGAATTCCCATCCCTTAAACGGCCCAATTAAGCGAAATCACATATGTGCCGCCCGCAAAATCCTAAAGCGCATATTATGCCGGCATATAAACAGCAACTAAACGGGCTGGCCCACTTACTTCTTGGGCCAGCCCATGTGAGTTACGGTGGACCCCTCTAATTGGGATGGCCCACTTGCTTTAACCCCACCCTTTGGGCGGCCCACTAATTAGTTGGGCCAGCCCATTTGCTTTGTGGTGGACCCCACACTAAACGGGCGGCCCTTCAAGAGGAAAGTGGGACCCACTGTGTTTTTGGCCGGCCCACTATCTTGTTGGGCCGGCCCACTACAATATGGTGGACCCCACATACTAATTGGGCCGGCCCTTTAACGGGGAAAGTGGGGCCTGTGCTTTTGCCGACTATCTTGTTGGGCCACCCGCTTGCTATATGGTGGTCCCACATGGTAAATGGTGGCCCTTTAATAGGAAGGTGGGACCCACCTGTGTTTTTGGCCCGGCACTATTTGTTGGGCCGGCCCACTTTCTATATGGTGGACCCCACATAACAAATGGCCCGGCCCATTAACAGGAATGTGGGACCCACCTGTGTTTTTGGACCCGCTATCTTGGTGGGCCAGCCCACTGCTATATGGTGGACCCCACATACTAAATGGGCCGGCCCTTTAACGGGAAGGTGGGACCCACGTGTTTTAGCCGACCCACTATCTTGTTGGGTGACCCACTGCTATATGGTGGACCCCACATACTAAATGGGCGACCCTTTAACGGGATAGTGGGACCCACCTGTGTTTTTGGCCGACCCACTAGCTTGTTGGGCCGGCCCACTTCTATATGGTGGACCCCAGCACTAAATGGGCCGGCCTTTTAACGGGATAGTGGGACCCACTGTGTTTTTGCCCGCCCACTTGCTTCTTGGGCGGCCCGTTCTTTGTGGGGGACCCCACATGTTAAATGGGCCGGCTCATTTAAGTTTTGACCGATCAACATTAGAGGTTAGGCCCGGCCCACGTAACTAATGGACCAGCCCAACTATATAGTTGACCGGTCAAACTATGTCATCTGGCGCCCGCAAGACGTGGCAGGCCTCGTGTGGGCCTACCATCTACCACGGGTTTCAGCCGGTTAACGCGGGCTTGATTAACGGCGTACACGTGTCGGTTGCATGACGTCGCGGTCAACGGGCTCCGGAAACACTTCCGCAGTCCGATTTTCCGTGGCGGAAGGGCGCCCAGCGCGACGGACCGAAAAATCGTCGTTGGACTTTGCCTGACGCAGTTTCGACAACAGAACCCATATCGTCGGGTTAGGCCCATAGGCGACGAAAAATACCCCTTAGTGGACGATTTTGGGACGTTGTCTATCAGAACTTTTCTTGTAGTGTAAGGAAATATTAGGAGTACACCATAAACCCTAGAATAATTATTCCTATATGAGAGAGCTCAAGCTAAGGTGTTACACTCAAGAAAGTTAAGCCAACACTTGATTGTGAGGGAGAGAGCTATCCATATACCAGAAGATTATATCATCATTCCCTGGAAAGAACCCTAAGTAATATCTCAGGCATTCTCCTGGGATATAAACTAATGAGGCAACCATAGTAGTCCCATTCAAGAAGATAAATTAGAAGTGCTATACTTAGTTGATCAAGACAATACTTAATCTTGGGAGTGAGAAACCTAATTCTTGAGAGATAACTTAGGAAGCCAAACTATGATCATTATAAATTGAGTAATGATCATAAACCCTAAGAACTTGAGGTAGAGAGATTAAGAACAAATTGATCATGCCTAATCCATGATCATGCTCTTGAGGTATATGAGAACAAGTTAAACCTTAATAAGATTAATAGATATTATTCACAACATGAAATCATAAGGAGATCACTAGTAAGCAACCTAGGCTTATATCTCAATCCCAATTTGTGAATCACTTAGGATCATAAGTAGAATCCTACCACATCTATATTTCATAAATTAAAGACCTAAGAAAACCTTAGAGTAAAACTCCATACTTAATATGGTGAGAAACCATCCATCAATATGACCAAAGTTAACTATAAAAAGAACCATAACTACTTTAGTTACTTTAATAACTAGCTGGGTGGCCCGCGAATTCGCGGGTCTAGACAATCTTTGGGCGTTAGATAATTTATGGATGTCTTTTCCTTTTAATTTTTTGAAATTATTATTCAATATTGATATACACGTTTAATATTCCATAATATTTGATTTAATTTAAAATTATTATCATTGAATTTCTTTTCTCACATTTGTCTAAATAAGAGCAAACTATTTATTTCCCCCTTTGCTAATTTAGATTATATGTTATATTTGCATTATTCAATTTTCGAAAAACATCTATGCACCCATTTTTTTCTTAGCTCACCATTATTTTCCAAAAACCTTTGTTTCATTTGTAACCATTTTCCTCTTACTTATTTATTTTGATATACATGCTCTTGGTCAACCTGGTGAAAATACCAATGCAGCCACTGCAAGGTACAAATCAGGCACAGTAAGCTGCATGAATCATCAAGTTGTCCTTGATGCAAACTACATACGGTATCATCAAGTTTTCATTGATATTCTTATGCCATGAATTAAAAAAGTGAAAAAAAATAGTTAATGCAAGCAATACAAATAGGGAATATAACCTTTATTATTAGACTGATATCTGCCGAACATCTTTGCTGATGGAACCTTACCAGAATAAACTACAAAAGCTGAATTGTAGAAAACTAATTATACCACGGGTAGAACCAAAATTTTAGTTGCGCTCTGATTTGGTACCAATTATGAATTCTTTGGAGCAATCGACCAATCTGTCACCGTTACTGGAAAAAAGAAGGTTTCAACCGTCTCAGATGAAAATAGTCACTGACTGTCTGGCCGAAATAGCTAGAGTAGTCGGATCTGCTCCATGTATCAAAACAGTGTGCAATTCACGTTGAGTCCGATATAGAATTGCCCTCCTTTGCTCGTGACATGGCACGCCGCTGCCGCATCCTCCACCTTGAATTACTCATGCAGCTAGTGGACTTCATATCAAAGTTATTAATTGGAGAAATACTGAAATCACCAACATGTTTATCCAGTATCTTTAAACACATCTTAGAAAACAAAACTCATTTAAACATTGTCCATTAGAATCACTAATCAAGAAAAAAGTCACTGCACTGAGTAAAAGAAGTAGGTAAGCTCATTTACCTAAATCTTAAAAAGATATATACTTGGACCAAAAGGAATGAACACGTGGGAACAATAGTACTTCCATGGCCGACTTGTTAATGTTTTATCTTCAGTTCAAAGGAAGATTCGAAGATTAAAAAAGCATATTGCCATCCTTTTCTTTGATGTTCAAATCTATCGAGAGTTCGTGACCCCACTACATTCCTGTAGCAATGGTCTAGAGTTTAATTTGAACCGGCAGACAATAGTAATCTGTGTGGAAATTTATCAATTTCATCTCATACGACTCAAATCGAGACAAAATATTTTAACACGTAGAACCTGTAAGACAAATATGTACAATTGCAATGCATCAATAAAGCTACGAATCCAAACCTCTTGGCAGTCAGCACTATTTGTGAATAGAGATATTATGTGATGCCTTTCATCGTCTGTTCGAGTTCTCCAAGCTGACGGCCTCCTCTCTGGTGCCTGCCAGGAGCATAGGGAAGGAGATCGCCGCTCTCCATCTCGTCGGCGAGCTGAAACCCTATGTATAGGTGCTCTACTTGCTTGGGCATCGGGACTGTCGGCAGAGCTGAGTATAGGGACAACAGAATAACGTGCTAGCTTTTTGTACGATTGGCGCCGTGGTAAAGAATCTGCAAAAGACGCCACCATATTTGAAATTAGTCTGATTAAAAGTAAATTCATAATTGGGGTGAAATATTAAACAGAAGTGTTGGAGATCGCCCATACATTGGGTATAGACTGCCCAGCAATCCTTTTTCTCGGTCCAGTAGATGCATGCTCGTGATCGACCAGATCAAATTCCCTAGTCATGATGCACACGTTACTCGTGTATACTAAACACAGGCATGATGTAATCTCAAATCTATGGCATTAATCTACATGCATATTTCTCACAAACGGATGTTTGTAAGCAAGCAGCTGGTACGATAAAGTACAAAACGATTTTAATCAATGGTACCTGATCGTAGCTCTCAACGGCAAACATTGTAAGTATGATTGTGAGTGTTCGTCGTCATCTTTTCCTCCTTATTCCAGCGAAATCCAGCTCGTATTTTACTTCTTCCCAATAGGCTTGCGCAGGAGCAAATCTAGTTCATAGAGTCCCAGTGACGATCGTTGTGGTGCAGGATATACATCATGAGAAGAAGTCTTGTATGAATCTGTATGTGTCTGCATACAGCAGAGAAACTGAGAAACAACGAACCAAGAAATTGAGCTTACCCGCAGACATCCAGAAGTACATGGACCACCTGGTGTGTCGAAAGGGAACAACTTTGTTCCTCACCGTTGTTCTTGTCATGCTCTTCTGCTGTCGTTGCCGTCCACGACCTTTTGCCATACAGACTCATTGAAGAGCTTATGTAGACTCAGAACATCTTGTATGTTTGTCATCTTCCTTGGCGCGAGAATTCTGTCGTCCCCTCTGCACGCTAGATGGAAATCGCTTATTTGGAATACGACCAGTCGAAGAGCTTGATGCATACTCAGATCACCTTGTGGTGTTCGTCAGCTTCCTTGGCGCCAGAACGCCGGCGTCTACTTGGGCTACCTTGCCCAAGCGAGATCAATGTTGTTGCTTCAAATCTCATCGACCAGAGGTTCAGAGGTCGGGGACTTCTAGTTGCCGTCTACGTACGGATCAAAACAACAGCCATTGGGCTGTTGCATGCACCCCGAGTTGAAATCGCTGGGGTGTTGATTCCATCATTCGCAACCTGCGAGTTCAAATGGCTGGCATGTTTGATATGCGCGTAACAACACCAGTCATGGCTTTTATATGGGGCTAACCTAACGTGTTATTCTTGTTAGAGATAAGATTTTTTAAAAAGATAAAGCTGAATTTATTTATTATGGAGATAGAGCTCTTGTTGAGATATGAGTGCAGACGTGAACAATTTTCATTCTATGTAGCTTCTGTTTCTTGACGTGGGGAGATGGATAGTGTATATCCGCATATTCAATCTGACACCGGATGGACGCGAATGTGAGGAAGTTAATCTTGGACGTTGTTTTGCTTTGATTATTTTTAGCTAATCTGGACCGTTGGTTGTTTGTTGTTTTAATAATATAATAGATAGATTAAGGATATAAAAGAAGTCTATAGGAATAAGATAGAATCAATTCTCGGATCCTTAACCACTAAATGAGAACAATAATAATTAAAGTAAGTAACCATCTTATTCTAGTTAAAGGAGATTAAACCCTAGTAAACCCAATATGGTGTTATCTCAATTCTACAAACCAGAATTATATCTCAAACCTAGTTGTGAATCACTTGGGTGATTACAATTATAAAACCAGACCATAATTGAGATTCAAACCAAGTACCATTAGGTGAATATCATTAGAACCCTAGAATTGCCCATTAGCTAAATTCCATGCTTCACTAATTAAACCTAAGAAACATCTAGTGCTTAAACTTACAATTAAATCCACGTGTGGTGAACCACCACTTAACCCTGTAAATAAAGCCTAACCTTGAGGAGAGAAATGTATACTATAGGATTGTAGATAATATTTAAAATATAATACTAATGCTAACCTTGAATTTGGATTATCATCAAACCTACAAAACCCTAATAAAATGTCACTCACATGAAATAATATGTAAGTTATTAAATCCTAAAATGGAAACCAAGAAATAATAACAATCTGTGAAATACTTTGAGTTCAAGTAGTAACTCTAATTATTCCAAAGTATTTGATTCATAAGAAAAAGGAAAGTAAAATGAGAATATAAACTCATGTTTAATTGCTATTTTAAATAAGCCAACAAGTATGAAATGTAATCAAATATAAAATACTTGTTATAAATAGAAAGAAAGGTGTAATAAGCATTGTTCTAGAACTTGATGAAATTAACCTAGTTGTGAACCCTGAAAAAATTAACAAAGCTTGAATTTGAATTCAAATAAGCAAAACTAAAATAGAGAAAAAGAGAACAGAAAAGAAAATAAGAGAGAAGAGAGGCTTACCTGGACCTACCGGACCACCAGCCAGCAGCAGCCCAGCAGGAGTCCACCAACTCGGCCCAAGCCAACACCCAGAGCAGCCCACGCAGTCCACGTACCCTTTGTCAAAATATCGAGGACGAGCTCGTCCTCATCCTCTCGCACGCATGCCGGCAGCACGACGTCGTGGCCATCTCCCTCTCGCTGGCAAGCTCTCCTTGATCGACGTCATGACGGGCTCACCCGCACCCTATAAGAGCTCCGAAACGAACACCAGCATCGAGTTCTTCCTCCTCTCCTAAAATTTCCCCATGCCCGAAACCCTAGCCGAGCCAAACTCCGACCATCGCCGCCGATCAGGGCCTCCCCAAGCCCAGCCGTGACCACCGTTGTCATCACCGTCCTCGATTAGCTCCGCCTGCAAGAGGAATTGAGCCACAGCCCCCTGAAGCGCCGCCGTCGACCTCATCTTCTCCGACGGCGGGAGTGGACGATTCCGGCGAACCCGACCACCCCTGGCCTTGCCGTCACGCGCATCATGCTCAGGGTGAGTCACTGATGCTCTAGCACCCCATGGCATCTCCAATTTCATCCTCAATTGTGCCCGCCACGGTAGCCTGTGAGCACCGCCGCTCGGCCTCGCCGGCGAGCGAGCTCCGGCGACCTTTTAGGGGCGGCGCTGGTACCGTTAGAATCCCCGTGTTGTCTGCGTCGAGTGGTGAGGAGCCCGTCCTCGCGAGCCGGGAACGGCGGCGCCGTCGCCGAATCACCGGCAGTGAGCCCCTACCAATTTTGACCTTGGTCAATTGCGTGGCAGAGATGATCTGTTCACTGGCCCACCAGTCAGTGTTGTTGGGTAGGAATCCCGGGTAGATTTAGTCTTTCCTTTTGTTTTCTTTAAATTGTAAATTGCTGAAACTTCACATAAATTTGTAAAATCCGTTTTAGTTCAGAAAAATAAAAATAAAATATCAAAATGTTCCTAAAAAGAAAATCTATCCAATAAAAATATAACATAGAATTTTATTTTTAATAAAAATTTAATTATTTTAAACTCATTAATTAAGTCTTTTCTTTTATTCTTTATTGAATTAAAAATTCAATAATTAGGAAAACTTTTAAATTAAATAAAAACCAGTAAATAAATAAAGAAAACATTATAATTATTTTTCTTTATTTATTAAATTATTAAATCCTTATTAGAAGGATTTAAACCCTAAATAATAATTACCTTAATTATTAATTCATTAAAAATAATAAAATGCCAAATCCAATATTATTTTTATTTCAAAGCTATTAATAACTTCAACTTTATAATGAAGTTATTACCTTAAGAACTATATGGTAGATTAGAAAACCCTAGTTCCATTATACATAAAATAGTAGTTCATAATTTTATATATGGAATTCTAAAACCCTAATTCATTAGGAACCCTAGCTCCATTAATAGATATGAACCCTAAATTGTTACCAAACCTAAACCCCAAGTTAACATGTGATCATGTTACTCCAATAGTAGCCATAGAACCGTAATAGCAGTTAAAAGTTGCTATGACCACATAAGAGGTAGGAACCCTATCATTAGCTAAATTAGCACCCATGTGTTCATCTTAATCAACCTAGTTGATCAAGTAGGATCAACCAAGTCTAAACCCTAGTTCCTAGCCCAAAGACCATCATCCTTAATCATACCTATTTAGCATCACACCATTGTGATGAACTCCAATAGCAACCATGCCTAATATTATACAACATTTGCCATACACACTAAACCCTAATAGTGTTAGATGTTTATAAACCATCTTATTTAGGAAACAATTATTCTTAATTAGTGGATCCAATAATAAATCCTAGAAAACCTCAACCTTAATTGTAATACTTCTTATTCTTTAAGAAGTATGTTCTTCAAAAGTTATTCTTTTGAAGTAAATAAAGAATCATCATCAACCCTGCTTATAAGGACCTATAAACCCTAGCTAGCTATCACCAGCAAGATGAACCAACCTTGATAGCAGCCATGTATAAATAATTGCTTAGGATGCCTAGGCTTAACTCAACCTTACAAGCCCTAGGTGTTGATGAATCCAACATTGTTGTGATCCATCTAATACTTACTCCAGAAACCAATTGGAACCATAGAAAACCATAGAACCCCACAAACCCAATTGTCATACTTGTTCTTTATTAAAGAACATGTTCTTCAAAAGTTATTCTTTTGAAGAATATAATAAGTAATCATTAACCATGCCATATAGCACTAAAACATGGCTTGTTCTTTACATATTAACATTAACTGATTTATGTTGTGTGCTCAATTGATTACTATGCTTATTTATATAACTTGTACATGATACCAAGTAATCAAACCTTAATAAGAACCTATGTTTGTATTCTAAAAGTGCAACATACCCTAAACTAATCATTGCAACTCACTAATCAAATTATTGGGTTAGGTCGCTTGAAACGATTGCATCTCATGCTTATGTGCATCCTTGCCAATCTTTTGCCATCTTTCTGGTGATGATATTTCAGAATTTGAGTTATTGCGACCGAAGACTTTGCCTGCAATCTTGCAGTCAAGAAGGCAAGTTCATCGCATGCTCATTCATTTGAGTATTTTTACCAAATTGTGCAAAGTACTATGTTTATCACTTTATAAAAAGCAAAAACCACTATTTTCACAACTATGAATATGACTATGTGGTGGGCAATGGTGATGGGATTCGTAGCATAAAAACAAAAATTCCTGCACAAGAAGCTGAAGCCAAGATCAATCTAGTAGTAATGCTAGTGAAGAGTGGAGCGAGCTATCCTCGAGAGATTCGAAGCGCGAGATTAGATCTTGGGGTGGATGAACGATCACTTGCCGCTTGCAAGCGCGTAGAAGATCTTGATCTCGACGGTGCCACAATCGGGCAGCACCTCCGTACTCGGTCACACGTTCGGTGTTGATGACGACGTCCTCCTCCCCGTTCCGGCGGGCAGCGGATGTAGTAGATCCTCCTCGGAATCCCGCCGCACGACGGCGTGGTGAAGGTGGTGGTGGAGATCTCCGGCAGGGCTTCGCCGTAAGCGCTGTGGGAGAAGATGGAGGAGGGAATAGCTAGGGTTTGGGCGCAGGGTGGTGCTGCGACTTGGGGAGCTAGGGCTGCGACTTGTGGTGCCTTTGGGGTGCCCCTTGGCCTCTTTAAATAGGTGGCCAAGCCCCTTGGGTCGTCCAAAAACCTGCCCCCAAGTTTGACTGAGTTCCGATAGGTTTCCGGTTCCGAAAACCTAGTCCTACTCGGACTCTTTTGCCAATTCCGAAATTGCATTAAGGAAAGACTCCTTTTCCCTTAAGGCAACGTGGTTGCACCTATTATGGAACCCTCCGGACTTCCTTAGACATCCCGGGTCGTCCCGGACACTTCCGGAACCTTCCATAATATTCCGGACTATTCCGGTCCTTCTAGAACCTTCTAGAAGCTCCGGTCAAAACACCGGACTTTTTCCGAACCCCGGAAAATGACTTCCCATATATGAATCTTATTCTCCGGACCATTCCGAACCTCCTCGTGATGTCTCGGATCCCATCCGAGACTCCGAACAACATTCGAGCTCCATTCCATATTCCATATCTACTTAAACGACATCAAACCTTAAGTGTGTCACCCTACGGTTCGCGAACTATGCGACATGGTTGAGACTTCTCTCCGACCAATAACCAATAGCGGGATCTGGAGATCCATAATGGCTCCCACATATTCAACGATGACTTAGTGATCGATTGAACCATTTACATACGATACCGATTCCCTTTGTCACGCGATATTTTACTTGTCCGAGGTTTGATCATCGGTATCTCTATACCTCGTTCAACCTCGTCTCATGACAAGTACTCTTACTCGTACCGTGGTATGTCATCTCTTATGAACCATTCATATGCTTGCAAGCCAATTAGACGATATTCCACCGAGAGGGCCCAGAGTATATCTATCCGTCATCGGGATGGACAAATCCCATTGTTGATCCATATGCCTCAACTCATACTTTCCGGATACCTAATCCCACCTTTATAACCACCCATTTACGCAGTGGCGTTTGATGTAATCAAAGTACCCTTCCGGCGTAAGTGATTTACATGATCTCATGGTCGAAAGGACTAGGTAACTATGTATCGAAAGCTTATAGCAAATGAACTTAATGACGTGATCTTATGCTATGCTTAATTGGGTGTGTCCATTACATCATTCACATAATGATATAACCTTGTCATTAATAACATCCAATGTTCATGATCACGAAACCATGATCATCTATTAATCAACAAGCTAGTTATACAAGAGGCTTACTAGGGACTCCTTGTTGTTTACATAACACACATGTATCAATGTTTCGGTTAATACAATAATAGCATGGTATGCAAACATTATCATAAACACAAAGATATATTATAATAACCATTTTATTATTGCCTCTTGGGCATATCTCCAACAGTCTCCCACTTGCACTAGAGTCAATAATCTAGTTTACATTTGTAAAGATATAACACCTTGGTCTTCTGGTGTTTTATCATGTTATGCTCACGGGAGAGGTTTTAGTCAACGGATCTGACACGCTCAGAAACGTATGTATTTTGCAATTCATATGCGTCTTCACGCATCACTCATTTTCCAAATGAGTCGGCATTAAATATGTTTGGTCTTCTGGTGGAACCTTAATTCCGCGGTCCGAAATATGTCACTAATATTGTCATACACAATATAGCTTCAAAGTTCTGACACTATCGGAACTACACCAAGTTCTCAAAGAACTCCTCGACTTAAACATCCTCAATCATTGTCAAAACAATGACATACTCTGCCTTCTATTGTAGAATCCGTCACAATATTTAGAACTCTTCTAAATCTAGTATTGTGCTACCTTTTTAATAACACTTAGCCTAATTGAGATTTGAAATTAATTCTTATATGTGACCAAACAAATATCGGTGCAACACCTTACAGCGATTTGTTTGTCATTACCCCATATAAAACTATATATATATCCTTGGTTCTTCTAAAGCACACATGGATATTCTTACTGTTTGTCCAATGATCATCACATGAATCATTCTGGTACATGCTCATAACACTTTAGAGCACATGACATCTGATTGTGTACATATTATTCGTGATCTATAATCACTCATGTGTTTTTACTCATTGAGTGTCAAATACACTCAAGTCTTGTTAAACCTTCACATGAAAAGAACACCTTCTTAATATTTCTATATTGAACTTCTTCAATATCCATTCTATGTACTTTGACTTAAACTTATTATGTGTTTCAATCTATCTTCATAGATATTGACACTAAATATGTTTCAGTCCATATCCTTTCATTGATGTTAATTCTCAATGAAACCTTTTAATCAAGTATATAATTACATCATTTATAACCAACTATATGTCATCTACATAAAGTATTATAAATATGTCTCGGCGCTCCCACTTAATTTCTTGCAAATGCAAGCATCTTCATCGTTTCTGATGAAATCAAAAACTCTTTGACTATTTCATCCAGTGAAGATTCCAACTCCGTGATACTCACTTCATCCTATTGAAGTTCGTATTCCTATCTAGTATTCTACGGACTAGCAAAACTCATGGTTGTATCTTGTATACACCTTTAATACACACTTTTGTTAAATAATATATTTTGCCATCCTACTAGCATATCTCATAAAAGAAATATGTAGCGATTACTAGAATAATCCACATGGACTATAAGCATTGCTACGGAAGATCTAATCTTATCGTAGTCAACTCTTTGAACTTTGTCGTAAACAACTTTTCGACAAGTCGTGCTTATTGGATATTTCATCCAAGTCCATTAATTTTATAGATCCATTTACTTTCAAAAAGTATTCACCTATCTTGGATTTCATGGCGCATAGCCATTTTAACGGAGTCGGGGCCCATCATAACTTCTTTGTATGTAGTTGGTTTATCATTGTTCAAAAAACAATCCTTTGTCCACAAATCATTTATTTGATCACAAAGTAAACCAAACCTACAACGTTCAATAGGTACTTTGATCTCCATGGCTAAAACACTTTGTAGTCATGGGAGCCATGATCGTCGTGGCCGCTTCAAACCATTTCCGATGCTGCGCTACTCTGATCATTATGCTCAGGTTCATAAACCTTATCAAGTTCTATTGTCCTCCCACTCAAATATTTCGCTAGAAAACAATTTCTTGAAATAAGCAAGTAACTATAACAAACACTTTTGTCTTTTTACTTCATAGTGGAAAGAATTCCCAATCAATTCTCTGGGATAACCAACATAAGACATTCATATTATTTTATCTCATCTTAATCCAACAAAGTTTGGATACGTCTCTCGGATACTCCATCATCATTATGATACTCCAAGAAATGTGAGTTGTAGAACAATTTCATAACTCTCTTAGATGTTCGCTAAAACTCGTAATTCAAATATTTTCACCATGATCAAATCATAGATATTTGACTTTTATATTACGATGATTTCCACTTCATGTTGAATTTTATTTGAATCCATTCAAATGTTTCAAACTTCTTCCTTATCGAATATATCCACATATATATACTCAATTCATTGTTGGAAGTTTTCATGAAGTAGAAGAATCTCCCGCACACAACTATGCCCAATGAACCACATACATCATCATGTATGTTTCCACTAAGTTAGTTGCCCGTTCAACTCTTGGCCTATGAACGGTATTTTAGTCATTCTCTTTAGAAAAGATTTGCAAGTGCCAAACGATTCAAAAATCAAATGACTCCAAAAATCCATTTGCATGGAGTTTCTCATGCGTTCCTTTCTAACATGACCTAAATGGCGGTTCCACAAATAAGTGGAATTCAAATCATTTGCCTTATGGCATTTTAGCGTCAGTGTTATGTATGTGTGTTTTACCATTAAGATTTATAATAACTTATCCATCGTACATGGAGTAATATCATAATTTGAACAACTCATTGTTTTCATTTGACCAGAGCAAAATAACAATTATTAAGATCTTTATTATAAATTCTAAGGGTTAGGTAGAATGCCAACGACAAACATAATAACACTTTATTATGTTCCAGACGTGCATTATTACCATATTCCTTATCAGTCACTTAGGCCATCATATTCTTGTATTGCGTTGTATTGTATGACATCTCATACCAACCAATCTGGTACAAATACCCAAGAATTTCATTATGTGACCAAACAAGGAATACATCCATAACATGTATATCATTTATATACACATGAGCTAGACTTTCTAGTCTTTTATTTCTTTCTGCCAAAATATCTTTTGTAGTTTCTCTTTTAGTTTTCCTCATTTTTCAGAAAAACTCTTCAACATCAATAACTTCTAGGTTTGTTGGTCAAATACCAATAACCTTGAGGTTCTTACTTTGAAGTTGACCATCATATGACAAGTGTTCCGGATTTCACTATTAGTAACTTTGTAATATGATGAACAATTTCACTCATATTTTATCCATTATATTATGACAACTTTCCGAGACCATGTCTGTACATGCTAGGCTCGTAAAGTTTAACCTCAGTATTCGCATGTGCAAATCTGGCTTGCACCCGTTGTATGCACTCGTGGAATCTATAACACCCGATCATCACAAGATGCTTCGAAAGACGAGTCTTAGCAACGGTGCATACTAAGGACGATCACTTCATGAATATCAAATCTCGTTAGTGCCCCAATAGTTGGAGGATTGGGACTTGGCGTCTTCAACCTTCGTACATTCCCATAAAACTTATGAGTTTATGTACTCTCACCAAATTATATTCTATCACCTTGAAATAAGGTCTTAGATATCACATATATCTCATACCTCGCTTATTTCTGAAAACAAAATTTTCAGCTCCTTACTTTAATTTCAAACGGATTTGAACTTCAAGTTTCATGGAGACAAGATGATTTTAGGTACTAATTGAAACCTTTGTTCTTTGAATCAACAATGTGAGGTTTACTAAAAGTTTGCAATAGGACTTAATCATTTCTTGATTCTTTAACAATACGGTACCAGTCCGTAAAGTTACTTGTCAGACTTAACAGTATTTCTATCTCAATTACAAGACTAACGCATGGTAGAAAACGGATGCCAATTCTACAAATTTAATTCAAAATACTATTCAGACTATGTTCATGATAATTAGTTCAAGTTTTAATCTAATTACTAATGAACTCCCACTTAATACAACATCCCTCAGGTACACGATCCACATCCACTACACCAAAACCGATCATCACGTGAGATGATGTAGCTTCAATGGTGAACATCAACATGTTGATCATATCATCCATATGACTCGTGTTCAACCTTTCGGTTTCCATTGTCCCGAGGCCATGTCTGTACATGCTAGGCTCGTCAAGCAAACCCAAGTATTCCGCGTGTGTAAACATGGCTTACACCCGTTGTATGTGAACGTAGAGTCTATCACATCCGATCATCACGAGATGCTTCAAAATGACGAACTGGCAACGGTGCATACGAGGGGAGAACACTTTATTATCTTGATATTAATGTGAGGGATCATCTTATAATGCTACCGTCGCGATCTAAGCAAAATAAGATGCATAAAGGATTAACATCACATGCAATTCATATGTGATATGATATGGCCCTTTAGTCTTTGCGCCTTTGATCTTCATCTCAAAGCACGGACATGATCTCCATCATCAACGGGCATGATCTCCATCATCGTCGGCGTAGCGTCAAGGTCCATGGCGTGTCTTCATGGTTGTTCACCGTGTGTAGCAACTATTACAACTACTTTGAAACAATACTACAACATGAAACATAAGGCTCCTGCCGGTTGCCACAATACAATAATGATCATCTCATACATATTCATCATCACATCATGGCCATATCACATCACCAAACCATGCAAAAACAAGTTAGACGCCTCTAATTTGGTTTGCATATTTTACGTGGTTTAGGGTTTTCGAGTAAGATCTAATCTACCTACGAACATGAACCACAACGGTGATACTAGTGTTGTCAATATAAAGAGTAAATTGGATCTTCACTATAGTGGGAGAGACAGACACCCGCAAAGCCACTTATGCAATACAAGTTGCATGTCGAACGTGGAGCAAGTCTCATGAACGCGGTCATGTAAAGTTAGCCCGAGCCGCTTCATCCCACTATGCCGCAAGATGCAAAGTACACGAACTAAAGACAACAAAAGCATCAAGCCCACAAAACAATTGTGTTCTACTCGTGCAACCAATCTATGCATAGACACGGCTCTGATACCACTGATGGGATTCGTAGCATAGAAAACAAAAAATTTCCTACCGCAAGAACGAAAACCAAGCCAAGATCTAATCTAGTAGACGGTAGCAACGAGGAGATGATGAGACTAACCCTCGAAGATTCGCAAAGCTTAACGAGATTAGATCTCGGGGTGGATGTAGACGATCACTTGCCGCTTGCAAAGCGCGTAGAAGATCTTGATCTCGACGGTGCCACAATCGGGCCACCTCCGTACTCGGTCACACGTTCGGTGTTGATGACGACGTCCTCCTCTCCCCGTTCCAGCGGGCAGCGGATGTAGTAGATCCTCCTCGGAATCCCGCCAGCACGACGGCGTGGTGACGGTGGTGGTGGAGATCTCCGGCAGGGCTTCGCCGTAAGCGCTGTGGGAGAAGATGGAGGAGGGAATAGCTAGGGTTTGGGCGCAGGGTGGTGCTGCGACTTGGGGAGCTAGGGCTGCGACTTGTGGTGCCCTTGGGGTGCCCCTTGGCCTCTTTAAATAGGTGGCCAAGCCCCTTGGGTCGTCCAAAAACCTGCCCCCAAGTTTGACTGAGTTCCGATAGGTTTCCGGTTCCGAAAACCTAGTCCTACTCGGACTCTTTTGCCAATTCCGAAATTGCATTAAGGAAAGACTCCTTTTCCCTTAAGGCAACGTGGTTGCACCTATTATGGAACCCTCCGGACTTCCTTAGACATCTCGGGTCGTCCCGGACACTTCCGGAACCTTCCATAATATTCCGGACTATTCGGTCCTTCTAGAACCTTCTAGAAGCTCCGGTCAAACACCGGACTTTTCCGAACCCCGGAAAATGACTTCCCATATATGAATCTTATTCTCCGGACCATTCCGGTCCTCGTGATGTCTCGGATCCCATCCGAGACTAACAACATTCGAGCTCCATTCCATATTCCATATCTACTTAAACGACATCAAACCTTAAGTGTGTCACCCTACGGTTCGCGAACTATGCGGACATGGTTGAGACTTCTCTCCGACCAATAACCAATAGCGGGATCTGGAGATCCATAACTCCCACATATTCCATGACTTAGTGATCGATTGAACCATTTACATACGACATACCGATTCCCTTTGTCACGCGATATTTTACTTGTCCGAGGTTTGATCATCGGTATCATACCTCGTTCAACCTCGTCTCTGACAAGTACTCTTTACTCATACCGTGGTATGTCATCTCTTATGAACCATTCATATGCTTGCAAGCCAATTAGACGACATTCCACCGAGAGGGCCCAGAGTATATCTATGTCATCGGGATGGACAAATCCCCCTGTTGATCCATATGCCTCAACTCATACTTTCCGGATACTTAATCCCACCTTTATAACCACCCATTTACGCGGTGGCGTTTGATGTAATCAAAGTACCCTTCCGGCATAAGTGATTTACATGATCTCATGGTCGAAAGGACTAGGTAACTATGTATCGAAAGCTTATGCAAATGAACTTAATGACGTGATCTTATGCTATGCTTAGTGGGTGTGTCCATTACATCATTCATAATGATATAACCTTGTCATTAATAACATCCAATGTTCATGATCACGAAACCATGATCATCTATTAATCAACAAGCTAGTTATACAAGAGGCTTACTAGGGACTCCTTGTTGTTTACATAACACACATGTATCAATGTTTCGGTTAATACAATAATAGCATGGTATGCAAACATTATCATAAACACAAAGATATATTATAATAACCATTTATTATTGCCTCTTGGGCTATGTCTCCAAATGGAACCATGGATTGTGTTGATATGGTGGGTTCCATTGCACGGGTTTATATCCATCTAGGATTAAACAACAAATGTCGTCACTGATTCTTGTGTCGTAATAACCGTGTTAACCATAAGATCCGAGTGGGACGGGTAGTCAATGTTTCACCTCTCGTTCATCAACGGACGCGCTTTACCGTAGTACACTTGTGATCCAAGGGCAAGCTGGTGAGGCTGGGGAGTCCTAAGTCCCCACGGCATAGTCCGTAGTACACTTGTCGCCCGAAGGAGCAAGATGGTGAGGCTGGGGAGTCCTAAGTCCCCACGGTATTGCGGTCTATGATGGGTTGCAGCTACCGGCGAAGGAGTTTGGTTCGATCCCAAACTGTCGTCGTGGTCGGGGTCCACCCGTGAGTGGGAATAATGGGACCGACGAGGACCCAGGGTCGGAGTATGCAACAAAGGGCGGGTGTTCGAGGTAGCGGAGGAACATGTTTGACTAGGACCTTATACCGGGCCTCACACCAAAGGAAGTGTGGACGGAGTACACCGGTTGGCACCAAGGTTAAGATCTCTTATGGGTAAAGCAACACACCTCTGCGAGTGTAACATTGTGACCAGATTCCCTGTTCCGGGTTTTGGAACTGCGAACGCTGCCTGAAAGGAACTCCATGAAGTTCTAGTCAACCGGTGAAGGCTGACGGACATAGCTCTTCAGAATAAAAGCAACCTTTTGAAGAAATGATTACAAAAACCTGCATTGCCTATGACTTTCTGGTCTATGGCCGTAGCTAGTGCATTAAACACCTCTTTCCTATAATGAACTTGTTGAGTACGCTCGTACTCATCCCACTCTTAAATCCCCTGCTTAGGAATGGAGGCATCAAAGGAGGATCTACAGTGCAACTCGAAGGCCGAGAAGTCAACAACTACTTCAAGAGACAGGACCATGTCAGAGGAGTCAGTTACCACATCCAACAAGGAGAAACCTAGATTAGCAATAGAAAGGAACTAGCTTCCTAAACTTAGCACCTATATAGCTAGAATCTATTCATAGCCTCTATAGCTAGTTAAATACTCTACAAGTAGAGTTCGTGATAGGATTAGACTACGAGTCGTTCTTCTGGAGCTTATTTGCAGATTTACCTCATTGTAAAGTAGGAGGCCGTGTTGATCTTATGTAAAGAGTCGGAGTTGTAATTCTATAGACATGCCTTGGACCCGCATATGTTTCTGTTGTACCACTCTGAGCGATGTAATGCTAGTGGAACGGTGTTTCATTGGTGTTATATCAGACTTGCATACTACACCATGCAGTGGTATGCCGGGTCATCACACCAAAGCCTTGTACTGAGAGGGAATACTTCTCGCGCATCCAAAACCTTGAGCCAAAACCTATGCCATTTGTGTCCACCATAACTACCTACTATGTGGTATTTTCTGCCATTCCAAGTAAATACTTCATGTGCTACCTTTAAACAATTCAAAACTTTATTACTCCTTATTTGTGTCAATGTTTTATAGCTCATGAGGAAGTATGTGGTGTTTTATCTTTCAATCTTGTTGGGCGGACTTTCACCAATGGACTAGTGGCACATCCGCTTATCCAATAATTTTGCAAAAAGAGCTAGCAACGGGGTTCCCAGCCCCAATTAATTAACTTTCATTAATAATTCTCTTCACATGTTTTGCCTGATTTATCAGTAAGCAACTTAATTTTGCAACACTCCTCCATGTATGTCAGAAATGTTGGAAGGCTTGAAGATTCGGTTAGCCATGGTATGTGAAATGTTGGAAGGCACCCGAAGATTCGGTTAGCCATGGCTTGTGAGAAAAAGGTTGGGAGGAGTGTCACCTATAAATAAAACTAAAATACATGTGTAAACAAAGAGAAGAGGATGATCTACCTTGCTGGTAGAGATAACGTCCTTCATGGGAGCCGCTCTTTAAAAGTCTGTTTGACAAGGGGGTTAGAGTGCCCACTACCATTCGTTGACAACAACAAACCCTCAAAACTTTATTTTTATGCTCTCTTTATTATTTCAAAATTTGAAAAAGCTCCTGCATGATTTAATCCTGCTTCCTCCTGCGAAGGGCCTTTCTTTTACTTTATGTTGAGTCAGTTTACCTACTTCTTTCCATCTTGAAGCAAACACTTGTGTCAACTGTGTGCATTGATTCTTACATGCTTAGTTATTGCACTTATTTTATTACTTTGTGTTGACAATTATCCATGAGATATACATGTTGAAAGTTGAAAGCAATTGCTAAAACTTAAATCTTCCTTTGTGTTGTTTCAAAACCTTTCTTGAATCTATTTCTTTATGAGTTAACTCTTATGCAAGACTTTTTGATGCTTGTCTTGAAAGTACTATTCATGAAGAGTTTTTGCTATATGATTCAGTTGTTTAGTCATTATCTTTTTGTTAGCAAACTATATACCATTGCTTTGAGTCACTTCATTCATCTCATATGCTTTACAATAGTATTGATCAAGATTATGTTGGTAGCATGTCACTTGAAATTATTCTTTTTATCGTTTACCTACTCGAGGGAGAACTAAGCTTAGGGATGCTTGATACGTCTCAACCGTATATAATTTCTTATGTTCCATGCTAGTTTTATGAAAATACCTACATGTTTTGTTCATACTTTATAATATTTTTATGCATTTTTAGGGACTAAACTATTAACAAGATGCGAAGTGCCGGTTCCCTTTTCTTGTTTTGGTTCAGGCTTGTTCGGGCAATATTCTCGGAATTCGACGAAACAAAAGCCAAACCTCCTATTTTTCCGGACACACGGCCAGAAGGGCAAGCAGGGGGAGCCCACGGCCTCCAGACCATGGGGCGCGGCCAGAGGGGCGCGCCGCTATGATTGGGCTCGGGCACCCCTCGCGCCCTTTCTTATGTATTCCCTCGCGACCTTGAAACCCTAAAGCAATTGATCATACTCCGGAAAAGACTCCGGGACGCCATCATCGCGAAACCTAGTTTTGGGGGTCAGAAGTTCCTGTTTCGGCACCTGTAGAGGATCGACCCCAGGAGCCTTCTCCATCAACCTTCCGCCTCCATCATGCTCCGTGAGTAGTTCCCCCATGGACTACAGGTTCTAGCAGTAGCTAGTTGGTACTCTCTCTCCCATGTACTTCAATACAATGATCTCATGAGCTGCCTTACATGATTGGGGATCCGATGAATTTTTACATTATGATCAGTCTATCTATAAAGTTTGTGAAGTTATTGTTGCTACAATCTTGTTGTGTTTAATGCTTGTCACTAGTGCACGAGTGGCATGATCTTAGATTTAATCTCTATAATTATTGCTTAGATTGTATCTACAAGTTGTTTGCACATGTCTATGTCCGAAACCCGAGGCCCCGAGTGACAGCAACTGGGATAACTGGAGGGGATGGCTTAGATATGAGGATCACATGTTTTCACCAAGTGTTAATGCTTTGCTCACGATGCTCATTAAAAGGGTACCTTAATTACGTAGATTCCCTTAAGGGCATTTTGTAACATCCCAAGATTTTCAAAATTCAAGAACATCATGCATTCATATCATGCTTGCATTTAAATGAATCACATGAAATAAAGAACCCAATGTGGCCAAACCCTAAAGATCATAAATCACATATTTGTTATCAAATGGCCCATGTGCAATTTTATTTTATTTTAACTTTCAAATTAGTTTACAACATCTCTACTCTAGTCCCAAAACAACCCTCTTATTTTTACAAAATTTTAGAAACAAATTTGAGGTCATTCGGAGTTGTGAATCAAAAGTTATGAAATAAAATAGAAAAAGGAGAAAAGAAAAGAACAAAAAAAAGCAGGCCGAAGAGGCGGCCGTGTGAAACACCCGACCGGCGAAACAGCCGTGCCGTCCCCCTCCTCCATTTCTCTCTGCTGACAGCTGGCCGCTGTCGGGGCGTCCCCACCTCCGGCCCGCGCGGCAACCGCCCCGCCTGCTTGCGTCGCCCCGCCCCACGACCCCCGACGCGCCACCCCGGCACACCCCTATAAAGGCCGGCCACCCTCTTCCTTTCCCCGGCTCGCCGCTCAAACCACGCGCCGGGCTGCGGCGATTTCTCGCCGGAGTAGCCGTGGCGCCGCGCCTTCGACCAGCCGCCCCGGCGGGAACACCCGGCCAGACCGCGCGCCACCACCATCGTCTCGCCTCGGCCGGACGCACCACGACCCGCACCTCGCCTACGGAAACCCGGACGCCGTGGCCTTGCCCGACTCCCGCCGCCGCGCCATGTGGCCGCCAGCCCCATGATGAGCCCACCTCCTCTTATCCTCTCTTTTCTTCTTTTCGTTTACACCGTAGGATCTAGATCAGCGCCCCATTAGATTACTTAGCGAAAGGGTATCGGCTAATTAGAGCGCGCCACGTGTCTGTCACAGTCGGCCCAGGTCAAATTAGTCAAACCTTTGTTTGGTTCAATTTAAATGTCAGAAAATATTTCCCATCTTGTAAAATCAATATAAAATCAACCGTAGCCCAAATTTAGCAAATTTTTATACCGTTGGAAAGCTTGAAGCCTTAGAATCCAACCATGCAACAATACAGTACATGTGTGATGAATTTTGCACCATAATTCAAAACAGAGAATTAACCCTTTAACACTATAAAATTTGTGTAAATTAATCCAGTGGGCCAAAATTTACAAATTTGTAGTCTCTGGAATCCTTAGAACATGTAGTTCATCATGGAACCAGAGTTGGCCAAATTTGTTATGTGCACAAACTTGCTTTTGCAAATATGTTCAAATTAGTAATCTGACAATAATTCAAATTCTATAAACTATTTTTGAATGAATCCAATTGCTATGGTCTTGTATTACTGTACCCCATCCAGAGATGTTGGGTTTAGATTTTTACAAAACATAAACACTACAGTACCAATTTTAGTTGATGTATATGCATTGTTAATTGATTAATAGTGCTATAAAGAAAACTCTAATAAAATAAATACAACCAGAGATCATTAACAACATTCTAAATACCAGAGGACACTAAATACAACATTTTCACATCACCCCTATGTGTGAAATTAAATAGTGCATATCATGCATGCATACATGTCTATGGGTGTGCACTTTGAATGTTATGTTTATTTGGATTCTGTTTGTTTGTTTAGATTGTGAAGGAGGTCAGAGCTACACTTGCGATTGTTGCGAGTGTGTTGGTTGCTTTGATCAAGGCAAGTGACATTCAAATCCTACCCATTTTTACTTATGCATTAGTGTTTTTAAACTAGTATGCATGGTAGGGTTTTGTTTTCAAAGTAAAGTATTATGCTATGCTAGCAAACCTAGTAGTGTGTAGCCACTCCTGAACCCACTGCTAGAATTGCTTAGTTTTCCTAGCAACATCAAATGCCAATGCTGTTTCATTTTCTTGGTTGTAAGTGTTTGAAAAATTGAAAATTAACAACCTCAATGAAACACCTGGGTGGAATGGTATTGCTTGGTGGGCGGCTACTCAGGGCCACACACCTGGTGGATGTAGCCAGGGGTGTGGTGGTTTTCACCTGAGGGTGCGCAGATGTTGAGTGGCTACTCAGGGCCACATACCTGGCAGTGACCATGGTATGTGGTGGTGTCCTGAGGGTGACACTTGTGGTTGGCCACCCAGGAACAAAGAGATTACCAAGTCGTCCATGTTTAGATAGCTTCCAGTGCAGCCTTATGGTATTATGGGCTCTGCCGAGATTAATTAAGTTGTGAGGTTCAACTTGTTTGCTAGACATTCAGATGTGGCGACGGCCAAGGGGAACGGGTCTAGCCAGTATGGTTGTTCTCTCCTTCTGAAAGATCTTGTCTCATTCTTCTCTCTGGGTAGAATGGGTCGTAAGGTGAAAGTGCACAACCTCTCGAGAGTTAAACCTAAGATCTTAGCCGTGTCCCCGGTTATGGACAATTTGAGCTCCTGGACAGGGAATGTACGGAAGAATCTCATCACCTTTTCTGAATGATTAAAATTGTGTAATCAACTCTTTAAAAACTCATGGTGGATGTAACCATGTGAATTCTTTTAAAACTCATGGTGGATGTAACCATGTGATTTCTTTAAAAACTCATGGTGGATTTAACCATGAGGTTGTTTATAATATCAATCAAAGGTTTTACAAAATGTTTTGTTTTAAACAAAATATAGGATAAAATTGGCTTTATGCAAATTAGCCCAAGACTCCACTAGCCAAATATCATGTAGTTAGTCTTTCACAATTGCCACCAAATAAGTGTCATTTGCCAGTACATCATTGTACTGACCTCCATTCGTGGGGCTGCATATTCAAACGTGCAGGTTCATCTGAAGAAGATTACTAGGTAGGTCTCGAGTCTACATTCCAACATGTCTGCCTGTGGCGCATGATGAAGATGGAGGCTCCATGCTATTTTAATTCCGCTGTGTTAGATAATTTGAACTTTATTTGAAGGCTAGTCATCTGGACTATGCCAGTTGTATCTTCCCTTATTTGTCGTACCGGATCATTACGTTGTAATTATTGAATACTATTGCTATGAATGCTATATTTTGTACTGTGGTGCTATCAGTGATCCAGGGAGTAGCACTGAACACAGGTGTTCTACCTTTGTAAAAGGTAGGGCGTTACAAAATGGTATCAGAGCATAGTGTTGCCTGTAGGATCGAGACCCTAGGTTTGGATTAGGAATAGGAAGACCCTAGGATGAAAAATCTATCTAATCTTGTTTCTATAGAAAAATGTGTACCTTGTGAACTTCTAGTACTCTCGTCTATTCCATCTTCAAAAATGTTTTCCTCTTTCCTTAGATGACCTAACTCATGAAGACCATCAAGGAAGACGAGCAAGGAGCCATATTCTTTAGCTTGTGAAGGTAGTCAAGAGGCATTAGATGACCCCATTGACTCATATGTATTAAGTTACGTTCTGTTGTATTGCCCTACTACCAGATGTATGGCAGTACTAACGAGACTATGCGTATTTTTGAACCTTGTGGCTAACTAAAGAAAGTTTGGAAATTCTTGTTTAAATGTTTTTGTTTGGTTGTGTGACTTGTTTGTGCATGGGTAGGAAATTTTATTCCCTAGATCTATCTATCTTGTTTCTCATCTATGCTAAAACAACCACAAATGCCGCCAAGACGTGATCCAACCCAACTGGTAATTTTGGAATCCCAAGGTGTGGATGTTATCTTGAGAATGGACTGGATGACTACCTATAAAGGAGTCATAGATTGTGTTAGTAGATCAATCACACTCACTACCCCTGAAAGAAAAAGGATTCGATTCAAATCCCAATTGAATGTTGGAGATTTTAGGCTAAACAATCTTAAGGGGGTTAGCCTAGATCGAGTGCACATAGTGAAGGAATACCCCGATGTCTTTCCTGAGGAATTACCAGGAATGCCTCTAGATAGAGAAGTGGAGTTTCTTATCGACTTGCTTCCGGGCACTGGCCCTATAGAAAAGAGACCTTATCCCATGTCCACCAAGAGTTGAAAGAGCTCAAGCAGATTGAAAGAGCAGTTAGGAAAGGTTTTATCAGGGAAAGTTCATCCCGTGGGGAGCGGTTCTGTTTGTTGAGAAAAGGACAGGAGCCAACGATTGGTTATGGATTACCGTTGCTGAATGAAGTAACCATCAAGAACAAGTATCCATTACCCAGAATCAATGATCTGTTTGATCAGTTAGAAGGAGCTAGTGTATTTTCCAAGATCGATCTTCGGTCTGGATACTTTCAACTCAAGATTAGGGAGCAGGATATTCCCAAGACAGCCTTCGTCACTAGATATGGCTCATACGAGTACACGGTGATGCCTTTTGGCTTAACCAATGCCCCATCATACTTCATGAATATGATGAACAAAGTGTTCATGGAATTCCTTGACAAGTTTGTCGTAGTCTTCATTGACGACATACTTATCTATTCCAAGAACAACAAAGAGCATGAGAATCACCTACGTCTCATATTGGAGAAACTTCGAGAACACAAGCTATATGCCAAGTTTAGCAAATGTGAGTTCTGGATCAGTGAAGTAGGATTTCTTGGACACGTCATATCCAAGGAAGGAATTGCGGTTGATCCATCCAAGGTAGCGGCGGTGACAGAATGGGAACCTCAGAGAATGTTGGAGAAATTAAGTTTCTTAGGATTGGTGGTTACTATAGAAGGTTCATTGAGAATTTCTCCAAGATTGCAAAACCAATGACAGAATTACTGAAGAAAGAGAAGAAGTTTGCTTGGACTGAAGCTTGTGAAGCTAGTTTCCAGGAGTTGAAGAAGAGATTAGTGTCTGCACCAATTCTGTGCTTACCTGATCTGGAGAAAGAATTTGGTCTACTGTGACGCTTCTCGTCAAGGACTAGGAAGTGTGTTGATGCAGGAAGGCAAAGTAGCAGCCTATGCTTCCAGGCAACTCAAGAAACATGAAACATTACCTATAGAGTTGACAGTGGTTCATGCACTGAAAACCTGGAGACACTATTTGATGGGGAAACGATGTGAAATATTCACCGACCACAAGAGCCACACCCAGAAGGATTTGAACATGAGACAAAGGAGATGGTTGGAACTCATCAAGGATTACGATCTGAGTTTGCAATACCATCCTGGTAAAGCAAATGTAGTGGCTGATGATTTAAGCCGTAAGGTTTATGTGAATTTCCTATCGACAGAAGAATTACATGAAGATCTATGCAAGGCATTGAAGGACCTTTTGTAATAGTACAACCTACACTGATGGATAGAATAAAAGAAACCCAGAAGGGAGATGAAGATATAGAGAAGATAAAGGAAAACCTGAAGGAAGATAAGGCCAAAGGTTTTAGTGAAGATGAGCAAGGAACAGTTTGGTTCGGAAAACGGAGATGAGTAGCCAATGACCCTGAACTTAGGAAGCTGATATTCCAGGAAGCTCATGAGACACCCTATTCCATTCACCCTGGTAATACCAAGATGTACATGGATTTGAAGGAGAGATTCTGGTGGAACAACATGAAGCGAGACATCGCAGAATATATAGCCAAGTGTGATGTGTGTAGCAGAGTAAAGGCTGAACACCAGAAACCAGCAGGTTTATTGCAACCGTTGAAGGTTCCAGACTGGAAATGGGATCAAATTGGTATGGACTTTATTACTGGATTACCCCGAACAAATCAGGGTATGATTCAATTTGGGTTATAGTGGATCGTTTGACAAAGGTAGCTCACTTTGTGCCAGTAAAGACCACTTATACCAGTGCTAAGTTAGCAGATATCTACATGAAAAGAATTGTATGCCTACACGGTGTTCCTAAGAGTATTGTTTCTGATAGAGGTACCCAATTTACCTCGCATTTCTGGAAACAATTGCATGAATCACTAGGAATAGTGGAGTTCAGTACAGCTTTTCATCCACAGACAGATGGTCAAACTGAGAGAGTGAATCAGATCTTAGAGGACATGTTGAGAGCTTGTGTTATAGACTATGGATCCATTGGGATGATAGTTTACCCAATGCAGAATTTTCTTACAACAACAGTTATCAAGCTAGCATTGAAATGTCACCGTTTGAAGCTCTATATGGAAGAAAGTGTACCACACCACTGTTGCGGAGTGGAGTAGGAGAAAGAAGTTTCTTTGGACCTGATATTATCCAAGAAGCAGAAGAAAAGGTTAGACTGATCAAGGATAGACTGAAGATAGCACAGTCTAGACAGAAGAGCTATGCCGACAATAAGCGCAGGGATGTTTCGTATGAGATTGGAGATAGAGTTTATCTCAGAGTATCACCCCTTCGAGGTGTCAAGAGATTTGGAATCAAAGGAAAGTTAGCCCCTAAGATTTATTGGACCGTTCAAGATCTTATCTCGCAAAGGAGAAGTAGCTTATGAGATTGAATGCCAGAGATTCTTTCAGCAGTGCAGAATGTGTTCCATGTCAGTCAGTTGAAAAATGTCACCCTGAGATGTCAGAAACCCCGTTGAAGGATACAGTACCCCTCGAGGAAGTTCATTTGGAAAGCGACCTGACCTATGAGGAGAAACCAATCAAGATCTTGGAAAGAGCTGAAAGGAATACTCGTACCAAGACTATCAAGTTCTGCAAAGTTCAGTGGAGCCACCATACTAAGGAAGAAGCGCTTGGGAGCGTGAAGATAATCTTCGAGAAGATCACCCTCACCTATTTGCTAGCCTTTCCGAAGCCCGGGACGTGCTTCATCTTAAGGGGGTTAGTCTGTAACATCCCAAGATTTCAAAATTAAGAACATCATGCATTCATATCATGCTTGCATTTAAATGAATCACATGAAATAGGAACCCAATGTGGCCAAACCCTAAAGATCATAAATCACATATTTGTTATCAAATGGCCCATGTGCAATTTTATTTTATTTTAACTTTCAAATTAGTTTACAACATCTCTACTCTAGTCCCAAAACAACCCTCTTATTTTTACAAAATTTTAGAAACAAATTTGAGGTCATTCGGAGTTGTGAATCAAAAGTTATGAAATAAAATAGAAAAGAAAAGGAGAAAAAGAAAAGACAAAAAAAACAGACAGCAGGCAGGCGAAGCCCCAAGCCGAGCAGCCAGCCGGCCCGGCCGTGCAGTCCCTCCTCCGCCATTTCTCTCTCACCCCCGATTGGCCCGCACGTCGGGCGTCCCAACCTCCAGCCACGCCGCGGCAGCCGCCGGCCACCTCGCCCCAGCGTCGCCCCACTTCCCACGACCCCCATCGCGCCACCCCGGCACCCCTATAAAGGCCCGGCCACCCTCTTCCTTTTCCCCGCTCGCAGCTCAAACCACGCGCCCGGGCTGCGGCGATTTCTCGCGGAGTAGCCGTAGCGCCGCCTTTCGCAGCCGGCCCGCCGAGACACACCGAGAGGCCAGCGCCGCCACCACCATCGTCTCCCCCCTCGGCCGGGCCGCACCACGACCGCCTCATTTCTGCGGAAACCGCCGAGCCTTCGCCGGCCACTTGAGCTCCGCCGCCGGCAAGCGGGCCGCCCCTGATGAGCCACCTCCTCTTATCCCCTCTTTTTCTTCTTTTCGTTTTACACCGTAGATCTAGATCAGCGCCCCCAGTTAGATTACTTAGCGAAAGGGTATCGGCTAATTAGAGCGGCCACGTGTCCCAATAGGTCAGCCCGGTCAAATTAGTCAAACCTGTTTGAATTCAATTTAAATGTCGAGAAAATGTTCCCATCTTGTAAAATCAATATAAAATCAACCGTAGGCCCAAATTTAGCAAATTTTATACCGTTGGAAAGCTTGAAGCACAGAGTCCAACCATGCAACATAGGTACATGTTAAAAGATTTTGCACCATAATTCAAAACAGAGAATTAACCCTTTGACACTATAAAATTTGTGTAAATTAATCCAGTGGGCCAAAATTTACAAATTTGTAGTCTCTGGAATCCTTAGAACATGTAGTTCATCATGGAACCAGAGTTGGCCAAATTTGTTATGTGCACAAACTTGCTTTTGCAAATATGTTCAAATTAGTAATCTGACAATAATTCAAATTCTATAAACTATTTTTGAATGAATCCAATTGCTATGGTCTTGTATTACTGTACCCCATCCAGAGATGTTGGGTTTAGATTTTTACAAAACATAAACACTACGGTACCTATTTTAGTTGATGTATATGCATTGTTAATTGATTAATAGTGCTATAAAGAAAACTCTAATAAAAAAATACAACCAGAGATCATTAACAACATTCTAAATACCAGAGGACACTAAATACAACATTTTCACATCACCCCTATGTGTGAAATTAAATAGTGCATATCATGCATGCATACATGTCTATGGGTGTGCACTTTGAATGTTATGTTTATTTGGATTCTGTTTGTTTGTTTAGATTGTGAAGGAGGTCAGAGCTACACTTGCGATTGTTGCGAGTGTGCTGGTTGCTTTGATCAAGGCAAGTGACATTCAAATCCTACCTATTTCATATTATGCATTAGTGTTTTTAAACTAGTATGCATGGTAGGGTTTTGTTTTCAAAGTAAAGTATTATGCTATGCTAGCAAACCTAGTAGTGTGTAGCCACTCCTGAACCCACTGCTAGAATTGCTTAGTTTTCCTAGCAACATCAAATGCCAATGTTGTTTCATTGTTTTGGTTGTAAGTGTTTGAAAATTTAAAATTAACAACCTCAATGAAACACCTGGGTGGAATGGTATTGCTTGGTGGGCGGCTACTCAGGGCCACACACCTGGTGGATGTAGCCAGGGGTGTGGTGGTTTTCACCTGAGGGTGCGCAGATGTTGAGTGGCTACTCAGGGCCACATACCTGGTGGATGTAACCAGGGGTGTGGTGGTTGTCACCTGAGGGTTCACTTGTGGTTGGCCACCCAGGAACAAAGAGATTACCAAGTCGTCCATGTTTAGATAGCTTCCAGTGCAGCCTTATGGTATTATGGGCTCTGCCAGGATTAATTAAGTTGTGAGGTTCAACTTGTTTGCTAGACATTCAGATGTGGCGACGGCCAAGGGGAACGGGTCTAGCTGGTATGGTTGAATTCTCCTTCTGAAAGATCTTGTCTCATTCTTCTCTCTGGGTAGAATGGGTCGTAAGGTGAAAGTGCACAACCTCTCGAGAGTTAAACCTAAGATCTTAGCCGTGTCCTCGGTTACGGACAATTTGAGCTCCTAGGCAAGGAATGTACGGAAGAATCTCATCACCTTTTCTGAATGATTAAAATTGTGTAATCAACTCTTTAAAACTCATGGTGGATGTAACCATGTGAATTCTTTTAAAACTCATGGTGGATGTAACCATGTGACTTCTATAAAAACTCATGGTGGATTTAACCATGAGGTTGTTTATAATATCAATCAAAGGTTTTACAAAATGTTTTGTTTTAAACAAAATATAGGATAAAATTGGCTTTATGCAAATTAGCCCAAGACTCCACTAGCCAAATATCATGTAGTTAGTCTTTCACAATTGCCACCAAATAAGTGTCATTTGCCAGTACATCATTGTACTGACCTCCATTCGTGGGGCTGCATATTCAAACGTGCAGGTTCATATGAAGAAGATTATTAGGTTGGGTCTCGAGTCTGCATTCCAACATGTCTGCCTGTGGCGCATGATGAAGATGGAGGCTCCATGCTATTTTATTTCCGCTGTGTTAGATAATTTGAACTTTATTTGAAGGCTAGTCATCTGGACTATGCCAGTTGTATCTTCCCTTATTTGTCGTACCGGATCATTACGTTGTAATTATTGAATACTATTGCTATGAATGCTATATTTTGTACTGTGGTGCTATCAGTGATCCAGGGAGTAGCACTGAACACAGGTGTTCTACCTTTGTTAAAAGGTAGGACGTTACAACCTGGTATAGAGGACAAAAGATGTTATGCAAGTTTCTCATTGCGAGCACGTATGACTATATATGGAAAACATGCCTACATGATTAATAAACTGGATGTTCTGTCTTAATGCTATAATAATTATGTCAATTTCCCAACTGTAATTTGTTCACCCAACACTTGTTATTGGAGAGTTACCACTAGTGTAGATAGTTGGGAACCCCGGTCCATCTTTCATCATCAAATACTCACTCGGTCCTATATGCCATTAGAAGTAGTATCAACTATTTTCGGTGCCATTGCCTCGTATTATTCTACTGCTGTATTGTGTTACTGTTACTATTGCTCTCATATTCTGCTGCTTTCACATCACCCTGTTACTAGTGCTTTTCCAGGTGCGACTGAATTGACAACTCGGTTGTTAAGGCTTATAAGTATTCTTTGTCTCCTTGTGTCGAATCAATAAATTTGGGTTTTACTTCCCTCGAAGACTGTTGTGATCCCCTATACTTGTGGGTTATCACACCTCCGTACTCGGTCACACGTACGGTGTTGATGAAGACGACGTCCTCCTCCCCGTTCCAGCGGGCAGCGAAAGTAGTAGATCCTCCTCGGAATCCCGGCAGCACGACGGCGTGGTGGCGGTGGTGGTGGAGATCTCCGCCTATGCGCTGCGCCTAGTATTATGTGGGAGAGAGAGGTAGGAGGGGCGGCTAGGGTTTGGGAGGGGCCACTTGGGGGCTGCGGCCAAGGAGGCTTGGTGTGGCCGGCCCCCTCCCCTTGCTCCTCATTATATAGGTGGAAGCCCCAAGAGTTGTAGTCCAAGTCTTCGAATAAGACCCCAACACCAAAACTTGCCATAGGTGGGAAACCTACTCAAGATGGGAGTCCTACTCAAGGTGGGACTCCCACCTTTCCTTGGAGGGTGGCCGGCCACCTTAGGTGGAGTCCACCTGGGACTCCTCCCTCTTAGGGTTTGCTAGCTAGTGGAGTCCCTCCGGGACTCCGCCTTCCATAGTGATTTCTTCCGGACTTTTCTAGAACCTTCCATAAATGCACCGGATCATTTTCAAACTTATAAAATGACTTCCTATATATGAATCTTATTCTCCTGACCATTCCGGAACTCCTCGTGATGTCCTGGATCCCATCCGAGACTCCGAACAAAACTTCGAACTCCATACCATATTCCATATCTACGTAAACGACATCAAACCTTAAGTGTGTCACCCTACGGTTCGCGGACTATGCAGACATGGTTGAGACTTCTCTCCGACCAATAACCAATAGTGGGATCTGGAGATCCATAATGCTTCCACATATTCAACGATGACTTAGTGATCGATTGAACCATTTACATACGATCTTGATTCCCTTTGTCACGCGATATTTTACTTGTCCGAGGTTTGATCATCGGTATCTCTATACTCGTTCAACCTCGTCTCCTGACAAGTACTCTTTACTCGTAGCGTGGTATGTGGTCTCTTATGAACCATTCATATGCTTGCAAGCTAATTAGACGACATTCCGCAAGAGGGCCAGGAGTATATCTATACGTCATCGGGATGGACAAATCCCACTTTTGATCCATATGCCTCAACTCATACTTTCCAAATACCTAATCCCACCTTTATAACCACCCATTTACGCGATGGCGTTTGATGTAATCAAAGTACCCTTGGCATAAGTGATTTACATGATCTCATGGTCGAAAGGACTAAGTAACTATGTATCGAAAGCTTATAGCAAATGAACTTAATGACGTGATCTTATGCTATGCTTAATTGGATGTGTCCATTACATCATTCACATATTGACATAACCTTGTTATTAATAACATCCAACGTTCATGATCATGAAACTATGATCATCTATTAATCAACAAGCTAGTTATACAAGAGGCTTACTAGGGACTCCTTGTTGTTTACATAACACACATGTTGTCGGGGGAATGACCCCCGGTATGGCAAAGTCCTTGAGTCTACGAGCGCGCAGCGGTTCGCGGATCGAGGAAAGACATCACGGTTCAAAAGATATGAAGGAAACATTAATAAAGGTATAAAGAAGAGAAGTAAGGTATAAAGGAAAGAGAAGGACTGCGCTGGGTGGCCGGTTCCTCTCTGAGGCCGAGCGCGGCCCGTCGGCTCCGGGCGGCGCCCCGAGACCATGCCATGCGTCGGGCGGCGGAGCACGCCGGCTTCGCCCGCCCCGCCCGCCTGCCAGGGCGTGGCCGTGTCCGTCTGGGCCAGCGCTCGCTCGTCAGTGCCGCGCTCGTCAGCGCCCGTCGCTAGCTTCTGCTCCGTACGTGCATGGCCGGCTCACGCCCCGTACCGTGCCCGACTTCAATCAGAGAACGATCAAGGCCAGTGCTCTCACGCACCATCCAGCTTATCCACATGAAGGAGTACATTGCCGGCTTCCACGTACGACCCAGAGCCATGCACACTCGGAGATACGATCGGAGACAAGGCATCGTGTGGTCTGCATGCACGTTCAGCTATCGATAGGCTCGGGTAGCGTCTGTGGAGCAATAGTGATGTTATGTGTACAGTTGATGGAACCCCAGTAGTCACCTCATGTACAGTAACTGCGGGTCATCTCTTGTCCCTTGGGTGCCACTATATAAGACACACCAGGGGGAGCCCTTAAGGCTCATTCTCTCCAGGGCCAGCGCTGCCCTCCCTCTCTCTCAGCTCACATACGAGTAGCCGGCCAGGCTCTCCCCAGCTGGCCAGGCTCCCTCTTAGCTCACAGTAGCTTCTTCCTTCTCAGGACAAACAGCTCAAGGAGCAACTCTGTATCACTCATATGTGCTCATATACATCGGACATGCAGGAGTAGGGGTTTTACCTCCACCGTGAGTGTCACATCCCGAAATTTTCTAAATTTTGGAATGTAAAATAAAAATAAGTTTAATGCTTGATTGTTTGAAATTGATTGAAATTTCACAAAGAATTGAAACTTTTTAAAATTATTTACAAGTTAAATTTCAAAATAGTGTTTTCAAAGACTTTTGGTTTTAAAGTATTTTCAAAATCAAACATATATAACAAATGTATATAATGATTATTTTATTTTCACAAAGGGATATTAAAAAGGTTTTTGCAAAAATATATAGTTTTCATAAACCTTGGTTTTTAAAAGATTTTCTAATAATACTCTATTTTGTTCGGAGATTTTGAAACTTATAAATATTTGAGAAAACATTAAAAGGACACTATAGCCACATAGACATGTTTGTCAAATTTTAGTTTTATAAAGTTTATATTTTTGTTCCAAATTTGATTTCACATTAAAGTAGATTTCATAACGAATCCAACGGTACCTCATTTGTATTTTTCGATTTTATTTGAGCCTCCAAATATGTATTTCCAATTTTGTTAAACAAAAGAATAATATAAAAAAAAGGGCGCGGCCGACTGTGCGGCCCAAGGCCGCCGCAGCCCACCAGGCCGCCTCGCCCCGCGCGCCACCGCCCGCGCGCAGCAGCCAGCGCCGCGACGCTCACCCCGGCCCACCTCCCCACCCCTCGCCCGGGCCCAGCTCCCCCTGCCCCCAGCCCAGCTCCCGCGCGTGCACGCCCCGCTCACGCACGCACGCATATTCTTTTGCTTTTCTTTTAGTCCCACATCGACTCTTGAAATAAATTTGCTTCAACCTACAGCCTATAAATAATGCCCTGGTGACCTCGAGAAGGCACATCACCAGCGCCCGGCGTCCCTCTTTTTTCCCACGCAGCACGCAGGAGGCTGCTCTTTCCTGGCACCCCGACGCTCCTATTTGCGACGCAACATGAGAAAACGCCGCGACTCGACGGCATCCTCATTCCGGTAATAATTCTATTTTTATTTTTCGCTCTTTTTCATAGATTATGTGGACCTTATTCGTAATTTTATTTCGTTAGATCTACACCTTCCGTTTAGAATAGTGGTTAACCATTAAGTTTGTAATTAGTTTCTCTACAACTTTCGTTAATACAAGTTTTGCCATCCGACCAACTTGTTCGGACAATTTTTCGTACACCAATAGAATTGTAACCGCTTATTTAGTTTTGTAAAATTCATATCTTAAGTTTTATCATTCGGTTTACGACAAACCTTATCTTTGCGGAGATCAACAAATCCGCGTGAATGTGTTAGGCGTTTTGTGGGCAGTTTCGTCCACTTTATTTTCGCGGTATCCCTTTGATCCGCAACATTGTCTATAAAATAAATCCTACAAACTTTTCGAGAGATTCTTTGGCGATACGCTTGTAATAGAATTCTCTACAACTTTCATGTAGAAAGTTCTTCTATCCGGAAAACTTCTTCTATTGACTTTTCGTGAAAAGTGCAATCCTATGACTGACTTCAACATATGTCCTTTAGCCAAATGATTCTTATGCTCATACCCATCTTCCAGGACCAGTTATAATTCTTTATCTTGTTCACAGATAATGCATAGCTTACCCCTTGTTGTCTAGTTCATATTATTCAAATAACAATTGGGTTATTTGAGTAGTTCAATATATCGTTAGTTCATATCCAATGTATGTGTGACCTTGTGCTACTTTGATAAGTGTTGTCACACTATGTCAACTGCAGTCTTGTTATGCAGTACTCCATCCAATAGCACCACCGTCCAAAATATTTGAATCACTTTGCAAATATTCAAATTCAAATATGAGAATTTGAGTATATATCCATTATCGATTTCTATAAGCCTTTCTCAACATGATTCTTTTGTGAAGGTGAAACTTATGATCGCATCCACACACCAATACCACTAGACACCTTACCTTGAACCAATATCGTGTCTATCCAAATTCTTTTTCATTCACCCCTTTGAATTAGTTTTAAACTATTCAACTTACAAATGAGTAAATTGAGTACTTTCATATGTCATGGTGTCTATGTGTAATTCATACTATTGAGTAATTGTTGTCACACTTATTCAGTAGTATTGTTGTTGCACTATTTGTCATCTATGTGATTCAATTCACATAAGCCGTTCCGAATTCTTTTCATGCTTTTGTAAAGCATAAATATTCTTCAATTATATCTTAGATTATCCAATTCTTTCTAATCATGTGACTTTCCGTCCAAACTCTCACCGCCATATCTTGCAAGCCAAACCTCATGCCACACCTTAGTACCATAGAGCGATTTCCGATTGTTGTCTTGTTTGATTATGTTGTTGTTGTTGAATGGTGTGTTTATGTTGTGCTATATTCTATGTTATAGTTGTACGGAGAGGCACGTATTTTGATTAAGAGAAGTGAACGCGCTTCGACTACCAAAAAGGCAAGTGACGCTCAATTCCTATTATTTCTATTAAGCATTAGTGTTTTCAAACTAGTATGCATGGTAGGATTTTGATTTCGAAAATTATGCTATGCCTATCATGTCCTAGTAGTGTGTAGCCACCCTTGAACCATTGCTAGTATTCTTAGTATGCCTAGCAATAACAAAATGCCACTGCTGTTTTGATTAATTGGATTGTGAGTATTGAGAATTAAAATTAACAACCCTAAATGAAACACCTGGGTGGATTGGTTGATTGGTGGGCGACTACTCAGGGCCACTAGGTGGTTGTCTTCGCCTGAGGGTGCGCGTATGTTGAGTGGCTACTCAGGGCCACATTGTGGTTGTCATCGCCTGAGGGTGCACTTGTGGATGGCCACTCAGGATTAAAGAGATTAATATGTCGTCCATGTTTTAGTTAGCTTCCAGTGCAGCCTTATGGTATTATGGGCTCTGCCGGGATTAAGTAAGTTGTGAGGTCAAACTTGTTGCTAGACATGATGATGGGGCTTGCAACCCAACGGGAACGGGTCTAGCTAGTTATGGTGGAAACCTCCTTCTGAAAGATCTTGTCTCATTTCTTCTCTTGGGAAGGGTGGGTCGTAAGGTGAAAGTGCACAACCTCTCGAGAGTAAACCTAAGATCTTAGCCGTGTCCCCGGTTATGGACAATTTGAGCTTTCTAGGCAGGGAATGTACGGAAGAATCTCATCACCTTTTCTGAATAAGTTAAAATTTGAGTAGCAACTGTCGAATAGTACCTGGGAGATGTAACCATGGTGCTGTTTATGACAATTACGGGTTTTGCAAAAGTTTTGTTTTCAAATAAAATGTAGGATAAAATTGGCTTTATGCAAATTTGCCTAAACTCCACTTGCCAAATATCATGTAGCTAGTCATGCCCAAAACTGCCACCATATAAGTGTCATTTGCCAGTACATCATTGTACTGACCTCCATTCGTGGGGCTGCATATTCAAACGTGCAGGATTTTCTGAGGAGAAGTACGTGGTAGGATCTCGAGTCTACATTCCAACATGACTGCCTGTGGCACATGAAGATGATGAAGGCTCATTGATGATTTACTTTCCGCTGTATGTAAGTTGTTCGGCTAGTCCATGTGACTATGTGATACGTCTCCAACGTATCGATAAGTTCTTATGTTCCATGCTACTTTATTGATGATACCTACATGTTTTATGCACATTATATGTCATATTTATGCATTTTCTGGAACTAACCTATTAACAAGATGCCAAACCAGTTGCTATTTCTTGTTTTTGGTTTCAGAAATCCTAGTAAAGAAATATTCTCGGAATTGGACGAAACTTTCGCCCAGGGTCCTATTTTTGCACGAAGCTTCCAGAAGACCAGAAGAGATAACGAAGTGGGGCCGCGGCGGCCGGAGGGGAGGCGGCGCGGCGGGCCTGGCCGCGCCGACCTACCCCTGGGCCCCCGTGTGGCCCCCGCGTTGACCCGCCTACTTAAAGCTTCCGTCGCGAGCGATGCAGGAGCCACGATACGGAAAACCTTGCGGGGACGTCGCCGCGCGATCCCATCTCGGGGATTACGGAGATCGCCTCCGGCACCTAGCAGGAGGGGATTCATCTCCCGGAGGACTCTACACCGCCATGGTCGCCTCAGGAGTGATGAGTGAGTAGTTCACCCCTGGACCATGGGTCCATAGCGTAGCTAGATGGTCGTCTTCTCCTTGTTGTGCTTCATTGTTGGATCTTGTGAGCTGCCTAACATGATCAAGATCATCTATCGTAATACTATATGTTGTGTTTGTCGGGATCCGATGGATAGAGAGTACTATGATTATGGTGATTATCAATCTATTGTTTATGTGTTGTTTATGATCTTGCATGCTCTCCGTTATTAGTAGAGGCTCTGGCTAAGTTTTTGCTCTTAACTCCAAGAGGGGGTATTTATGCTCGATAGTGGGTTCATGCCTTCATTGAATCTGGGATCGTGACAGTAGGTTCTAAGGTTGTGATGTGTTGTTGCCACTAGGGATAAAACATTGATGCTATGTCTAAGGATGTAGTTGTTGATTACATTACGCACCATACTTAATGCAATTATCTGTTGCTTTGCAACTTAATACTGGAGGGGGTTCGGATGATAACCGAAGGTGGACTTTTTAGGCATAGATGCGGTTGGATGGCGGTCTATGTACTTTGTCGTAATGCCCGGATTAAATCTCACTATATTTATCATATCATGTATATGCATTGTTATGCCTTTCTCTATTTGTCAATTCCCCACTGTAATTTGTTCACCCAACATGCTTTTATCTTATGGGAGAGACACCTCTAGTGAACTGTGGACCCCGGTCCTATTCTTTACATAGCATACAATCTACTGCAATTGTGTTTTACTGTTTTCTTTGCAAACATCTTCCACTCATACGTTTAATCCTTTGTTACAGCAAGCCGGTGAGATTGACAACCTCATTGTTTCGTTGGGACAAAGTACTTGGGTTGTGTTGTGCAGGTTCCGCGTTGGCGCCGGAATCCCTGGTGTTGCGCCGCATCACATTTCACGACCATCAACCTTCAACGTGCTTCTTGGCTCCTCTTGTTCGATTAAACCTTGGTTTCTTCCTGAGGGAAAACTTGCTGCTGTGCGCATCATACCTTCCTCTTGGGGTTCCCAACGAACGTGTGAGTTACACGCCATCAAGCTCTTTTTCTGGAGCCGTTGCCGGGGAGATCAAGACACGCTGCAAGGGGAGTCTCCACTTCTCAATCTCTTTACTTTGTTTTTGTCTTGCTTTATTTTATTTACTACTTTGTTTTCTGCACCTAAATCAAAATACAAAAAAATTAGTTGCTAGTTTTACTTTATTTATTGTCTTGCTCTCTATATCAAAAACACAAAAAAATTAGTTACTCGCATTTATTTTATTATCATGACTAGTCCTGTAGTTGTTACTCTATCACCTGAGGAATCGATCTTTACCTTTAAACAAGGGGGTGAGGAGAGTTTTGAGAAAGCTTGGTCTAGAATTTTTGATTCATATAGTAGAACTGAACCTAAAATGCCTCTAAGTTTGCTTCTTAGTAACTTTTATTTTGGTCTTACTCTTCGTTATAGATACGCCTTAGATGCTGTAGTAGGAGGAGATTTCCTCCATTGTGATGGAGATCAAGCTTTTAATGCCATAAAAAAATTAGTCACATCATCTGGCTCTGCTAGTAACTTTGATTTATCTCTAGCTAGCATTCTTGATAGATTAAACACTCTTGAAACAAATATGTCTTGTTTAAAAGAAGGGTACAACCATATTCGCGAATTTTATGATTATGTTCCACTAAGCTTTGAACCTTCAATGTGGGTGCCTACTATAAAAGTTACCATTTGTGATGAAATTTTTTATGCCCGCTGTGATATTATGTCTGAATTCTGCCTTATGCCTAAAAGCATTTATGAATCTTTGCCACTTTGGGAACTTACTGAAGGAGGAGAAGGAATAACTCTTATTGATAATTCTGTTATAATTCCTAAGGGAGTAGCTGAAGGTGTTTTCACAACCTTTCTTGGAAGAACGGTATCCACTGATTATCTTGTCATTGAATGTGTAGGGACAGGACAAATTACGTTTGGAAGATCCCTGTTGAAACTCATGGGAGCAATCATAGATACGGGGAAGGGCACTCTAAATTTTACCTCTTCACCAGGATGCGGTCATGTATTCCCTAAACCAAAAGTAAGAAGAGTAGGCTCAAAGCCTCTGGTAAGAACGTCAATGCATCCATCTCTCGAAAATACTTGATTTGCACTTTCTGCGGCGAAGGCGTTAAAAGCGCTTATGGGAGACAAACCATGTTTTTACCTACAGCAATTTTTTGTTTTGTTGAGTCTTGGAAGTTGTTTACTACTGTAGCAACCTCTCCTTATCATGTTTTTGTGCCAAGTAAAGTTTCTATGTCAAAGTTGATGTTATATTTTGGATCGCTGCGCAGAAACAGCATTGCTGTCTGTCACGAATCTGGGCACAGTTCTCTGTAGAAAATTCGAAAAAATCTGCCAATTTACGAGCGTGATCCTCAGATATGTACGCAACTTTCATTAGTTTTGAGTTTTTCCATTTGAGCAAGTCTGGTGCCAACTTTAAATTCGTCTTTACGGACTGTTCTGTTTTTGACAGATTCTGCCTTTTATTTCGCATTGCCTCTTTTGCTATGTTGGATTTATTTCTTTGATCCACTAATGTCCAGTAGCATTATGCAATGTCCAGAAGTGAAAATAATGATTGTGTCACCTCTGAATGAGTGAATTATTAATGATGCACTAACCCTCTAATGAGTTTGCTTGAAGTTTGGTGTGAAGGAAGTTTTCAAGGGTCAAGAGAGGAGTATGATATACTATGATCAAGAGGAGTGAAAGCTCTAAGCTTGGGGATGCCCCCGTGGTTCACCCTGCATATTTTAAGAAGACTCAAGCGTCTAAGCTTGGGGATGCCCAAGGCATCCCCTTCTTCATCGACAACATCATCGGGTTCCTCCCCTGAAACTATATTTTTATTCAATCACATCTTGTGTTCTTTACTTGGAGCGTCGGTTTGTTTTCGTTTTTGTTTTTGTTTGAATAAGATGGATCCTAGCATTCACTTTGTGGGAGAGAGACACGCTCCGCTGTTGCATATGGACACATGTGTCCTTAGGCTTTACTCATAATGTTCAAGGCGAAGTTTCTTCTATGGTTGGAATTGGAAAATGCTACATGTAGTAATTCTAAAATGTCTTGGATAATGTGATACTTGGCAATTGTTGTGCTCATGTTTAAGCTCTTGCATCATATGCTTTGCACCCATTAATGAAGAAATACATAGAGCTTGCTAAAATTTGATTTGCATATTTGGTCTCTCTAAGGTCTAGATAATATCTAGTATTGAGTTTTGAACAACAAGGAAGACGGTGCAGAGTCTTATAATGTTTACAATATGTCTTTTATGTGAGTTTTGCTGCACTTGTTCATCCTTGAGTTTGCTTCAAATAACCTTGCTAGCCTAAACCTTGTATCGAGAGGGGATACTTCTCATGCATCCAAAATCCTTGAACCAACTACTATGCCATTTGTGTCACCATACCTACCTACTACATGGTATTTCTCGGCCATTCCAAAGTAAATTGCTTGAGTGCTACCTTTAAAATTCCATCATTCACCTTTGCAATATATAGCTCATGGGACAAAATAGCCTTAAAAACTATCGTAGTATTGAATATGTACTTATGCACTTTATATTTTATTAAATTGCTTGTTGTGCGATAACCATGCTTCTGGGGAACGCCATCAACTATTGTTGAATATCATGTGAGTTGCTATGCATGTCCGTCTTGTCTGAAGGATCTATCATTTTAGTGGTTGGAGCATGCAAAATTGTTAGAGAAGAACATTGGGCCGCTAACTAAAGCTATGAATCATGGTGGAAGTTTCGGTTTGGACATATATCCTCAATCTCATATGAGAATAATAACTTTGCTACAAGCTTATGCATTTAAGAGGAGTCCATTATCTGTTGTCCATGTTGTCCGTATGGATGTCTAAGTTGAGAATAATCAAAAGCGAGAAATAGAAATGCGAGCATTCTCCTTAGACCTTTGTACGGGCGGCATGGAGGTACCCCTTTGTGACACTTGGTTGAAACATGGCATGCAAAGATCCGGTAGTCCAAGCTAAGTAGGACGAGGTGCGGGCACTATTAGTATACTATGCATGAAGCTTGCAACTTGTAAGATATAATTTTCATAACTCATATGCTTTATTACTACCGTTGACAAAATTGTTTCATGTTTTCAAAATAAAAGCTCTAGCACAAATACAACAATCGATGCTTTCCTCTTTGAAGGACCATTCTTTTACTTTTATTGTTGAGTCGGTTACCTATCTCCTTCCACCTTAAGAAGCAAACACTTGTGTGAACTATGCATTGATTCCTACATATTTGCATATTGCACTTGTTATATTACTTTATGTTGACAATATCCATGAGATATACATGTTATAAGTTGAAAGCAACCGCTAAAACTTAATCTTCCTATGTGTTGCTTCAACACCTTTACTTTGATTTATTGCTTTATGAGTTAACTCTTATGCAAGACTTATTGATGCTTGTCTTGAAGTACTATTCATGAAAAGTCTTTGCTTTATGATTCGCTTGTTTACTCATGTCATTACCTTTGTTTTGATCGCTGCATTCATTACATATGTTTACAAATAGTATGATCAAGATTATGATGGCATGTCACTTCAGAAATTATCTTTGTTATCGTTTTACCTGGACGGACAGAGCACTAAGCTTGGGGATGCTGATACGTCTCCAGCGTATCGATAATTTCTTATGTTCCATGCTACTTTATTGATGATACCTACATGTTTTATGCACATTATATGTCATATTTATGCATTTTAGGAACTAACCTATTAACAAGATGCGAAGACCGATTCTTTTTCTTGTTTTGGTTTCGAAATCCTAGTAAAGAAATATTCTCGGAATTGGATTCACGCCCAGGGTCCTATTTTTGCACGAAGCTTCCGGAAGACCGAAGAGATAACGAAGTGGGGCCACGAGGCGGCCGGAGGAGGCGGCGCGGCCCGAGCCCCGCGCCGACCTACCCACTGGGCCCCCGTGTGGCCCCCGCGTTGACCCTCCGCCTACTTAAAGCTTCGTCGCGAAACCCCGCAAGGGAGCACGATACGGAAAACCTTGCAGAGACGCCGCCGCCGCGCGTCCCATCTCGGGGGATTACGGAGATCGCCTCGGCACCTGCCGGAGAGGGGATTCATCTCCGGAGGACTCTACCGCCATGGTCGCCTCCGGAGTGATGAGTGAGTAGTTCACCCCTGGACCATGGGTCCATAGCGGAGCTAGATGGTCGTCTTCTCCTTGTTGTGCTTCATTGTTGGATCTTGTGAGGTGCCTAACATGATCAAGATCATCTATATGTAATACTATATGTTGTGTTTGTCGGGATCCGATCGATGGAGAGAGTACTATGATTATGGTGATTATCAATCTATTGTTTATGTGTTGTTTATGATCTTGCATGCTCTCGTTATTAGTAGAGGCTCTGGCCAAGTTTTTGCTCTTAACTCCAAGAGGGGGTATTTATGCTCGATAGTGGGTTCATGCCTTCATTGAATCTGGGATCGTGACAGTAGGTTCTAAGGTTGTGATGTGCTGTTGCCACTAGGGATAAAACATTGATGCTATGTCTAAGGATGTAGTTGTTGATTACATTACGCACCATACTTAATGCAATTGTCTTTGCTTTGCAACTTAATACTGGAGGGTTCGGATGATAACCTGAAGGTGGACTTTTTAGGCATAGATGCGATTGGATGGCGGTCTATGTACTTTGTCGTAATGCCGGATTAAATCTCACTATATTTATCATATCATGTATATGCATTGTTATACCTTTCTCTATTTGTCAATTGCCATTGTAATTTGTTCACCCAACATGCTTTTATCTTATGGGAGAGACACCTCTAGTGAACTGTGGACCCCGGTCCTATTCTTTACATAGCATACAATCTGCAATGTGTTTATTGTTTTCTTTGCAAACATCTTCCACTCGATACGTTTAATCCTTTGTTACAGCAAGCGGTGAGATTGACAACCTCACTGTTTCGTTGGGACAAAGTACTTGGGTTGTGTTGTGCAGGTTCCGCGTTGGCTCGGAATCCCTGGTGTTGCGCGCATCACATTTCGCGACCATCAACCTTCAACGTGCTTCTTGGCTCCTCCTGGTTGATTAAACCTTGGTTTCTTTCTGAGGGAAAACTTGCCACTGTGCGCATCATACCTTCCTCTTGGGGTTCCCTACGAACGTGTGAGTTACACGCCATCACTATGCAATTTGTAAGGTTTTACATTATCCTTTGGATCAACGATGTAGTAATTTGATACTATTGCAATGATTACTATATTTTGTAATGTGTGTGCTATCAGTGATCCCGGGAATAGCACTATACACAGGTATCTTGCCTTTATTAAAAGGTAGGGTGCTACAGAATGGTATCAGAGCATAGTGTTGCCTGTAGGATCGAGACCCTAGGTTTGGATTAGAAATAGGAAGACCCTAGGATGAAAAATTTGTCTAATCCTATTTCAATCAAAAAAATGTGTGCTTTGTAAAATTCTAGTACTCTCATCTACCCCATTTTCAAAAAAATGTTTTCCTCTTGCCTTAGATGACCTACCATATGAAACCATCAAGGAAGTACAGAGGATGACCTTGTACCCGAAGTAAGGGACTAATGCTTCATATGATATTCTTCGACTCCGCAAGAAGTGCTTCATGGAAGACCAATGAAGAACTTGAAGAAGACTTCGATGCAGACTGCACAATACATGAAGATACACCGAAGGAGTAGAATAGAAACTTGATGCATCCAATATAGAAATAGACTAGACCACCATTAGTTCTCTTTTAGCGAACCAACGATAAAGTAGCAAAGTATTGATCATACCAAATTGAGGTATGACCATGCTAGTTTGTTTGTGTTTAACCATGTTGCTTGATGCTTGTTAGATGATTGTTGTTTGCTGAATTGCTTTGATCTGCGGTGTTGGGTAGGAATCTTCTTTAGAATCTTTCTATCTATTCTCATCTATTACCCAACCTAGAGAATGTTTTCTCGGTAACTCGCCATGAAGGCAACATTAGTGAAACCAACCTAGATTGTTTCCTATCAAGATGAAGAAGCATAGAGCGTGAGATACGCAAAACCCTAGTTAGGGATCGATAGAAATGTTTTCAAAACGATTCAATAATGGGGATTGAAACATTGATTCAATTCTCCATGGAAGTTTTTTTGTCAAACTTGTGAGGTTGACCAAGAGTTAGAATACGAGATATACCAAACTGAAAACAAGGTAATGATTGGGTGCGACATGGATTGGCCTCCATGACGACTACTCATATTGTTCGCTCTTGATATGAGGAATGGTAAATCTAGAGAGACATACCTACCAAAGAGATGTCGGCGATTAAGCCAAAACCCTAGGGTGGATAAATATTAAACCCGTATAGTAGGCAAGTGCTGCCAACCGTAGGACTACGGTGAGAATGAACATCCAACTACTGGATGAAGATAGTGGAAGACAGTCGAAGACACAAGAAGCAAAAGATGAAGGATAACATGAAGATTACACATCTTGGTCTCCTGATTGACCCAAGGATGTGACCCATCAGTACAAAAAGTAGTTCAACAACCATCCATTTGGATTAGAAAGCCCTAATATGAAGGAAACCTATTCGACACACCTTGGAGAGATATGTTGTTTACTACACGTGAATAAACATTCACCTATTGCATTTTAACTCAGAAGCCCTAATCCATAGATGTTTTTCAAATATGACCTATTGCCAAGTCATTTCCAAGATAAGCTTAGCCTAAACCCAAGACCCAAGACTACCTACAAAAGTTCCTTTTAAGGGTGGTAGAAGCCGTACCTTTGGATTATGGATTTACACCAGATGCCGCACGAGATGGTATTTGAGAAGGTATCATAAGGAGTTCCCCATGACCAAGTGTTCTTAAGTAAAAGATAATACCAATGGGATGAGTGCCCTCATATGAATGGATATAGTGGCTGGTACGATCGTATATGGTTTAGTGTAACCTTTTCAAAACCCAAGGTTGACTTCCAAATATCCTCGGAGATGTTCCAAAAAGAAGCAATAGTGAGTATGAACCTATTAGAAGACCTGAACCCAAAACCTTTTATTTCTAGCCTTTCTCAAATCTCGAGGACGAGATTTCTTTTAAGGGTGGTAGTCTGTCACATCCCGAAATTTTCTAAATTTTGGAATGTAAAATAAAAATAAGTTTAATGCTTGATTGTTTGAAATTGATTGAAATTTCACAAAGAATTGAAACTTTTTAAAATTATTTACAAGTTAAATTTCAAAATAGTGTTTTCAAAGACTTTTGGTTTTAAAGTATTTTCAAAATCAAACATATATAACAAATGTATATAATGATTATTTTATTTTCACAAATGGATATTAAAAAGGTTTTTGCAAAAATATATAGTTTTCATAAACCTTGGTTTTCAAAAGATTTTCTAATAATACTCTATTTTGTTCGGAGATTTTGAAACTTATAAATATTTGAGAAAACATTAAAAGGGCACTATAGCCACATAGACATGTTTGTAAAATTTTAGTTTTATAAAGTTTATATTTTTGTTCCAAATTTGATTTCACATTAAAGTAGATTTCATAACGAATCCAACGGTACCTCATTTGTATTTTTCCGATTTTATTTGAGCCTCCAAATATGTATTTCCAATTTTGTTAAACAAAAGAATAATATAAAAAAAAGGGCGCGGCCGACTGTGCGGCCCAAGGCCGCCGCAGCCCACCAGGCCGCCTCGCCCCGCGCGCCACCGCCCGCGCGCAGCAGCCAGCGCCGCGACGCTCACCCCGGCCCAACCTCCCCACCACCTCGCCCGGGCCCAGCTCCCCCTGCCCCCAGCCCAGCTCCCGCGCGTGCACGCCCCGCTCACGCACGCACGCAGCATATTCTTTTGCTTTCTTTTAGTCCCACATCGACTCTTGAAATAAATTTGCTTCCAACCTACAGCCTATAAATAATGCCCTGGTGACCTCGAGAGGCACATCACCAGCGCCCGGCGTCCCTCTTTTTCCCACGCAGCACGCAGGAAGGCTGCTCTTTCCTGGCACCCCGACGCTGCTATTTGCGACGCAACATAGAAAACGCCGCGACTCGATGGCATCCTCGCTCGGTAATAATTCTATTTTTCTATTTTTCGCTTTTTTTCATAGATTATGTGTCACAGAAACCGTAATTTTATTTAGTTAGATCTACGCCTTCGTTTAGAATAGTGGTTCTTAATTAAGTTTGTAATTAGTTTCTCTACAACTTTCGTGTCTGAGTTTTGCCATCCGAAACATTGGACGATTTTTCGTACACCAATAGAATTGTAACCGCTTCTATTTAGTTTTGTAAAATTCATATCTTAAGTTTTATCCGTCGGATTTCGACAAACCTTATACCGTTGGAATCAGCAAATCACGTAGATCATGTTAGACATTTTGCGTGGCAGTTTCGTCCACTTTATTTTCGCGGTATCCCTTTGATCCGCAACATTGTCTATAAAATAAATCCTACAAACTTTTTCCGAGAGATTCTTTTGGCGATACGCTTGTAATAGAATTCTCTACAACTTTCATGTAGAAAGTTCTTCTATCCGGAAAACTTCTTCTATTGACTTTTCGTGAAAAGTGCAATCCTATGACTGGACTTCAACATATGTCCTTTAGCCAAATGATTCTTATGCTCATACCCATCTTTCAGGACCAGTTATAATTCTTTATCTTGTTCACAGATAATGCATAGCAACCCTTGTTGTTAGTTCATATTATTCAAATAATCAAATGAGTTATTTGAGTAGTTCAATATATCATTAGTTCATATCCAATGATGTGTGTGACCTTGTGCTACTTTGATAAGTGTTGTCACACTATGTCAATTGCATAAGTCTTGCTTTACAGTACTTCATCCAATAGCACCACCGTCCAAAATATTTGAATCACTTTGCAAATATTCAAATTCAAATATGAGAATTTGAGTATGTATCCATTATCGATTTCTATAAGCCTTTCTCAACATGATTCTTTTGTGAAGGTGAAACTTATGATCGCATCCACACACCAATACCACTAGACACTTTACCTTGAACCAATATCGTGTCTATCCAAATTCTTTTTCATTCACCCCTTTGAATTAGTTTTAAACTATTCAACTTACAAATGAGTAAATTGAGTACTTTTCATATGTCATTGGTCCATACCCAAGCCTATGTGTAATTCATACTATTGAGTAATTGTTGTCACACTTATTCATTATTACTGTTGTTGCACTATTTGTCATCTATGTGATTCAATTCACATAAGCCGTTCCGAATTCTTTTCATGCTTTTGTAAAGCATAAATATTCTTCAATTATATCTTAGATTATCCAATTCTTTCTAATCATGTGACTTTCCGTCCAAACTCTCACCGCCATATCTTGCAAGCCAAACCTCATGCCACACCTTAGTACCATAGAGCGATTTCCGATTGTTGTCTTGTTTGATTATGATGTTGTTGTTGAATGGTGTGTTTATGTTGTGCTATATTCTATGTTATAGTTGTACGGAGAGGCACGTATTTTGATTAAGAGAAGTGAACGCGCTTCGACTACCAAAAAGGCAAGTGACGCTCAATTTATTTTTATTAAGCATTAGTGTTTTCAAACTAGTATGCATGGTAGGATTTTGATTTCGAAAATTATGCTATGCCTATCATATCCTAGTAGTGTGTAGCCACCCTTGAACCATTGCTAGTATTCTTAGTATGCCTAGCAATAACAAAATGCCACTGCTGTTTTGATTAATTGGATTGTGAGTATTGAGAATTAAAATTAACAACCCTAAATGAAACACCTGGGTGGATTGGTTGATTGGTGGGCGACTACTCAGGGCCACTAGGTGGTTGTCTTCGCCTGAGGGTGCGCGTAAGTTGAGTGGCTACTCAGGGCCACATTGTGGTTGTCTTCGCCTGAGGGTGCACTTGTGGATGGCCACTCAGGATTAAAGAGATTAATATGTCGTCCATGTTTTAGTTAGCTTCCAGTGCAGCCTTATGGTATTATGGGCTCTGCCGGGATTAAGTAAGTTGTGAGGTCAAACTTGTTGCTAGACATGATGATGGGGCTTGCAACCCAACGGGAACGGGTCTAGCTAGTTATGGTGGAAACCTCCTTCTGAAAGATCTTGTCTCATTTCTTCTCTTGGGAAGGGTGGGTCGTAAGGTGAAAGTGCACAACCTCTCGAGAGTAAACCTAAGATCTTAGCCGTGTCCTCGGTTATGGACAATTTGAGCTTTCTAGGCAGGGAATGTACGGAAGAATCTCATCACCTTTTCTGAATAAGTTAAAATTTGAGTAGCAACTGTCGAATAGTACCTGGGAGATGTAACCATGGTGCTGTTTATGACAATTACGGGTTTTGCAAAAGTTTTGTTTTTAAAATAAAAGGTAGGATAAAATTGGCTTTATGCAAAATTTGCCTAAACTCCACTTGCCAAATATCATGTAGCTAGTCATGCCCAAAACTGCCACCATATAAGTGTCATTTGCCAGTACATCATTGTACTGACCTCCATTCGTGGGGCTGCATATTCAAACGTGCAGGATTTTCCGAGGAGAAGTACGTGGTAGGATCTCGAGTCTACATTCCAACATGACTGCCTGTGGCACATGAAGATGATGAAGGCTCATTGATGATTTACTTTCCGCTGTGTATGTTCTGAATATTGTTGAGCTAGTCCATGTGACTATGCAATTTGTAAGGTTTTACATTATCCTTTGGATCAACGATGTAGTAATTTGATACTATTGCAATGATTACTATATTTTGTAATGTGTGTGCTATCAGTGATCCCGGGAATAGCACTATACACAGGTATCTTGCCTTTATTAAAAGGTAGGGTGCTACAGTGAGGGCCACTGAACCGGGTACATCACCGTGTCTTGTGTACCAATCCCGCATCCAGGATACCGTCGACGCCCATACGGGAACAACCTCTCTTTAGCTACCCCGTAGCATATGCCGTGACGATACCACGACATGTATCAATGTTTCGGTTAATACAATTATAGCATGGTATATAAACATTTATCATAAACATAAAGATATATAATAACCACTTTATTATTGCCTCTTGGGCATATCTCCAACACGACGGTAGTCGTCGTGTGTATCGGCAGGTGCTCCGTATGCAAGCATCCTCATGGCGGCGGTGCACTTCTGAATCGACGAGAACCCGAGAACGCCTACAGCGTCGTGCTTGAGCTTGAAGTAGGGGTCGAACTCTCGAACGCCGTGGAGGATATTCATGAACAGACCCTTGCTCATCCTGTACCGGCGCCAAAAATTGTCGGCATGTGTTGCATCATCTGCGAAGTAGTCGTTGTGCAGCATGGTATGCCCCTCCATCCTCTGCCGGGGCTTGGACTTCTTTCTCCCCGGCCTTGATCCTCCGCGGCGCGGCCTCTTCCTCTTCTCCGCCTCGGCGTCAAGCATGTCCTTGAGGGACGCGATGATCAGCAAATGCTCCCGGAGGTCGTCGTCGAAGGCTTGCTCGTCCTCCAGCAGCAGGGCAAGCATCTCGTCGTCGCTATCCATGTCTGAAGCAAAATCAATGGTTAAGATTGCGCCGCGCGACGACGCAACGAACAGCGGCCAATCGCGCCTACCTGGCAAGTCGTCGAGCACCTTGTGTGTGCGGAGGTGGGGCGGATTTGACGGCGCGTTCTGGGACGCGCTGGCGAAGCGGCGGCGGCGGCACGACCGGCGGGAGCCCCAGCCGCGACGACGGTGCCGTCGAAATCGGCCGGCAAATCCAGCGGCGGCGGAGGGGTGGGAGGCGCGGGAGGGAAGGAGCGACGAGAAAAAAGGCGCGAACCAACGGTTTATGGAAATAATCGGCGACATGTGGGAGCCCGCCTCGCTTTTCTCCGGTCCCCGTAAGGATTCCTTCAGACCCGGAATGGCACGGGCGCGCATTTCATGACTTTGAGCGCATCAAAGGATGTCCGGACGGCATTTCCCAAACGGGGATTTGGGGAACGGTTGGATGAAGATGCTCTAAGGGTTTTATCATGGAAGGCAAGAAAGAAATGGTATGCCGCCTAAAAAAATCCATTTATGGATTAAAGCAAGCCTCCAGACAGTGGTATCTAAAGTACAATGAGACAATTAAGAGATTTGGATTTAAAGAAAATATTGAGGACAACTGCGTTTATGCAAAGTTTAAAAGTGGGAAATATATTTTCCTAATCTTGTATGTGGATGATATTCTGCTTGCCAGCAGTGATGTTAGTCTACTGCAAGAAACAAAGAAGTTCTTGTCCTCAAATTTTGATATGAAAGATCTTGGTGAAGCATCATATGTTTTGGGCATAGAAATTCACCGAGATAGGAAAAATGGAGTATTAGGACTATCGCAAAAGGCTTATTTAGAAAAGATTCTAACTAAGTATAATATGCATAAGAGCAATGCCACACCTGCCCCTATAGTCAAGGGCGACAGTTTTGGGAAATTTCAAAGTCCCCAAAATCAATACGAGCTCGATCAAATGAAAGCGGTTCCATATGCTTCGGCCATTGGAAGCCTACAGTATGCACAAGTGTGCACTCGCCCTGACTTAGCTTTTATCACCGGAGTACTCGGTAGATATCAAGAAAATCCAGGTTTTGAACACTGGAAAATGGTAAAGAAGGCATTGCGTTATGTGAAAGGCACAAAGAACTACATGCTAACATACAAAAGATCTGATTCCCTAGAAATAAGAGGGTATTCAGATGCAGATTTTGCGGGAGATAAAGATGATAGAAAATCCACATCTGGATATGTATTCACTCTCGCAGGGGGAGCTATTTCGTGGAGAAGCTCCAAACAGACGATAGTTGCATCATCCATGATGTATGCAGAATTTATAGCATGTTATGAAGCCACGGGGCAGGCATTATGGTTAAAGAAATTTATACCCGACTTGAAAGTGGTAGATTGTATTGACAAACCACTAAAGATGTACTGCGACAATGAGCCTGCAGTATTTTATGCTCACAACAACAAGTCGAGTAATGCTACGAAACCGATTGAGGTTAAGTATTATGTTGTGAAACACAAGGTCCAAGATCAAACTATAAGTCTCGAGCATATAAGGACAAAAGATATGCTTGTGGATCCGCTAACGAAAGGCTTACCACCCAGCGTGTTCAAGGAACACGTAGCCGGCATGGGTTTAAGGGAAACTCTTACCTATCCTGGATCATAAGAGGCCCAAAAAATAAAAGAATTTGTTTCAAAACAGAGAAGTGTATTGTGGCTGTCTGATTCTATCGGCAATAGAGCTGTGACGATGAAACATGCCCTATGGACTGATCCAAAATGAAACAAGTAAAATGAAAGTATAAAGTTAAAGTAAAGTTGAGATCAAAGGGGAGAATGTTAGGATGATCTCCACCACGTCTGAGCCCAATGGCTCGCGTGCCCTTTGACCGCACCCGATCCGGGGTGCCAAACCGTTCACTGGTTAGTGGGCCCCTGTCGTATGCGCTATATAGAGTGGTGGGGGCGGTGGCACTCGTCACGGTTGCCCTAAGCTTCCACTCGCCCCAGATGACCCTCCGATCTGGGTTCAGCGCGTGCGACGGGAAGTACCACCGGCGCCACAAATCGTTCACCCACGCCCGCCGTCGTTGCCATGTCTACGGCGGCGGGCTCGTCTTCCTCCAGGGAAAAGCTAAAACCTACGGTACTCATATCCTGCCGGTAACGATCTACTCTAGGCGTTTGCCCGGCGACGAGAAGGTGAGGGTTCCACCCTTGCACAACAATCGTTAGGATTAGACTTAGGTTTGGCCTTATGCCGTTTATCTTCCTTGTGGAGGTTTGGAGTTGTGCACTGGTTCTTGGCCAGTTCTGGTGTTGGACAGGGGAGCTCTTCTTCCACACCTCTGTTCTCTGGAGTTCGGAGTTGGACGCGAGGTGGACAAGCGTAGGTATCTCCATGAATAAGGCTGTGGTTCGTGAGGATCCTGCTTCTCCAGTCGTGTTCTTGCAGGGGCGTCATGGTGGCGGGCGGTGAAGCGGTCTGACGATGCAGATTCCTCAAGGGAAGTTTGGGAGGTTGCTCTGTGGGTTTATGCGCAGCGATTTCTTGTTCTTTGCTATGATTTCGGGCCGATGAGGCGGCCTCTCTACATCTCTGTTGGGAGTGAATCCTCGGTGACATGGATGTCGTCTACCTTGATGGCCGGAAGCGGCTGCTCCCACCCTGTCGCCGGTAGCGGGTGCTTCGCTCTCCAAGTTTCCTGTTGGCGAAAGGCGTTCATCTTCCTCTAGGCTTTGTGCCACTTTGGAGGCCCTCGGCTCCGATGCGGCGTGCTCCGTCCGCGATACCCCAGAGGCCTCGTCCGGTGGTGCCAGCTCTATGGGGACCAGGACTAGATGTCCAAATACCCGTTATGTATACAACTCACAATCCCATGATTAGTGTACCGTGAGCACATAACGGAATGATAACAAAGATTACATCATCCATTACAATACCGAATTTAAAATCTTACAACACGGTCCTTAGACCCAGTCTTACAAAAATTGCCACTTCGGGCTGAATTCAAACTAACATAGCGGATACAAATCAGCGTCATCGGGCCCCAGTCATGCCTTAAACCCTACAGGCAGTGACTGGGAGAACGTCCCTAGGTCGCATAGCCGTCATAGAAACCTCCTTCGTCTTCATAAACCTCCTCATAGTCGGCCAAGTAAATAGCTAGGGACAAAGCCGTGAGTACATTGGAATTGTACTGCAAACCATGAAAAGGTAAGGGATGCATATATGGCAGTAGCAAGGAAAAAGGCGCTAGTCTATGGCGACAAGTTGAGAGATAGTTTCTCTCGTGAATATAGCATGTGTGGAAGAGATGCTTTCTCTTGTGGATATAGCATCTCTATATCTTTGTTGAAAAGATTCTTCAAGAATTTTAGACTTAAAACCACTAGGATGGGAGTAACCCTATTTTTCCTTCCCGGTCATCTCCATATGACCACCCAACCTTTCCTTTTCCCTCCGTGCCCTTCTGGTACACCGAAAACAACTTCCTCTTTTCCTTTGTAAACCAATTCTAAAACAAAACCAGCCCAGGTTAAGTATGGCCATTCCAACCGTCCATGACCGCGGACGCGGCTATTCGAATAGATTTACACTCTGTAGAGTTTGCACACTTTTCCCACAAGAACCGATAAATCCGTGGGATCATCCCCGGTTCGTCATACAAGGGTATGCGAGTCTCGGATAATCAGTCAAAGTCTTTCGCTTATCTCCCACACAGAGTCTTTCCCTGTGGGCTTAACCTTCCCGAGCACCCCGAGCACATCTCCCTAATTGACCATGTCTCCCGGCCACGACGAAGACCCCGATAATCTTAAATTGGCCAAGGGAACTACGGTGTATTGCCTCCTCAGGAGCGCGGCCCGGTGTCAAGGGCCATCGTGACCCTCCTCTGAGAGTTGTGAGGTGTCCCACGCCAGCTTCAACAAACTATGGACTAAGCCCGTGCCCACTTTAGGATAATGTGGTTGCGCGGGTAAAACTTGGTTTGGCGAACACTTATACGCAATGCTCTTGAAATCATTCCCCCCATTTTGTTCTCACCAACAAAACATCCTTGTAACATTTTCCAAGGTACAACAAATCATTTCCACTTAAAACTTACACTTGAGCAAGACCAATTCTTCCCATGGTTTTCAAAACATTTGCATAAGCATTTCCGAGGGGTTCCCAACCTATAGTTCAAGTATCATGATCAAGGCTACAACAAGTGATATGATGCTAAACATCAAACAAGGGGTATTTAGGTATAAGGTATCCTACAACTAGGAGGTGATAACAAGGTATTACTAGAGCCAATTGACATAGGCATCCCCAATGGGCCTGCCGAAGATGGTACCCGGGTACTGAAGGCCCAGGACTCGAAGAATAAGAAGATTCGGAAGCCCATTTAGTGTTAAGGAAAGATAGATTGTATTAGGAAATATAGAGACTTGTAATCTTACGGGACGGGTACGAAACCCTCCTGAACTCTGTAACTTGTGTATTACGAAAGCCCTCGGCTCCCCTAGCCTATAAGGGGTTCGAGGGACAAAGAAAGGATCAAATCTATTGTCAACAGAACCCTAGTTTTTACAATCGCGAGTACTTTTCGGTTGAAACCTTGAGATCTACTTGCCTTCTACTTCTACGAAAAACCCTAGTCTACAATCTGTAGGCATTGACTTATTAATCCTTTGTCAATTGGCGCGTCTGTCTGTGGGAATTAGAGGTTGCAAGGAGCTGATCTCTATGGCACGTCCGAATCGTTGACTTCGTCGGTGGCAAGCAATGCGATGGATCGAGGTAAACGGGAAAAACTGATCTAGTCGATTTTATTCCTCACCCCGCCCTCCCGTTTGGATGCATGTGCCTATCTGGAGGAGCCCATCGTCATGACGTTCGGAGAATTCCGATTTGGCGTCAACAAGGAAGGATCCTATCGTCTCGAAGTTCCGATCTCGTCGGAATTTTCAGCGATCGATTCGACTTTTCATCGAGTGATGAAGAGCTTTCGTCGCCACGCTTCATCGACACTAAGGCAAGCGGAAAGCTCGCCAAGATCTTCAGCGACACATCCTTCGAGTCTGCGGACTCCGTTATAAGCAGCGACTCGACAGCGTCGACACTTCAACTTCATCGACAAATCTGCTGCCATTGGAAAGGTCTTCACCAATCTCTATGATGGTGTCACCAATCCCGACAAAAATCAATACTCAAAATATCATCAGATCTATGCGATCGAAGAGACAAACCGAGCACAACCGGAGACGTCAGAGGATTTTGACGATTTGGGAAATCCATACGTTGATCCCTCTGATCTCAGAAGAGGCCTAGGCACTAAATATGTCGGGTCTTCACCTCGCGAAAGAGTTCAACTTCCGCAAGCAGCGTGGGATAGGGCCGCAAGAGCCATGGACGGATCAGAACCAATGAACACAACCGCTACTGCAGAAGAATTACAAGCCTATCAATATAGACTTGCTCGTGTGAGTAGGGAGCTGGAAAAACAGACAGCATCCCTGAATAGAAGAAAAGAGGCAGCCTCCGCGTCAAGCAGGCGTCGAGCAGAGCTCAGTCGACAATCAGGAACTTCGGGAGATAGTCATAGAGACGCTCGGAGGAGAGCAAGATCTCGGCTGCAAAATATACCTGAAGAAGAGAGAGGAAACATAATTCAAAATCTCGACATGTCCTTCATGACGATTGATACAAGGGGAAATATCATCCCGAAAACACCAGAAGCTGGATACATGGCAACGCAGCTTATATCTCGCGTCCAGACCACCCCCGGGGAGAGAAGCATTGTTTAATATGGCAATGGATGGAGTTGGAGTTATGGGAGCAGTGTTCGCAGCCACGCCTCCAGAAGGAATTCCTAGGCAAAATAGTCCACGACCCATGCGGCGGTGCAAGATCCTGAGAACAAGTGGAGCAAGAGACACAACAACTCAAGTAAGGGTGGATAGAGCGCGACAAGAAAGAAGAGAACATCAGCATTCACCGAAGTTGCCGCGAAGATATGTGTGGGCTCCGTGCTTTACGAGACGAGTTCAAAGACTCGAGTCCCGAAAGGTTTAGTTACCCGAAAATTTCAAGAGAATTCGACGGCTGCAGGATCCAGGATTGGCTCGTTGATTACCTTGAGATGGTGAAGCTGATAGGAGGAACCAGAGCAACAGCCATGCAAAGTATCCAAGTTCACTTGAGTGGTGCCGCGCGATCTTGGATAAAGAAACTTCCCCAGGTTCCATCGACAGTGGGATAGTTTTGAGGATATCTTCGTGAGGAATTTCGATCCACCTGCAGAAACTGCGTCATTGGAAGAGCGAGGGCGTGTCGACGAAACACGACGAATCAATGAGAAAATATATACAGAGGTGGAACATTATTAAAAATTGGGCAGAAGATATATCGGCAGAGAGAGCAATAGACGCGTTCGTGGTAGGAATTCGAGGAGATTTCGTCGAGGACTTAGGGAGAACCAACCCTAAGACAATATCAGCACTGATGGAGATAGCAAACAAGTGGGAAGATGGAGAAGACGCGATATACAACAAGCGACATAGGTCACCAGAGGAGGATCGCGGTCGAAATTTTCAAAATAGAAGGCGATTTTCTCGCCAGTTTTACAATAATGATGCTCCTGGCCATATATCGGCTGGTTTCCGAGGAAATTCTGGAGGGAATAGTCGAGATGATTACCAAAGGAGTAATGAGCAACAAAGCGACACGAGAGGTGATTTCCGTGGTAACAGGCAAAATAGTGGACCAAGGTTTCAGAGACCTTATGTGTCTCCCGAAGAAATGATGAACGGGCCATGTCAGATGCACTTCTATCTCGACAATAATGGAAAGAGGCAGTCAGGTCATCTCCAGAAAGATTGTCGCAATTTCCAAGCAATGTTGCGAGCCGCAGGGATCGCCAATGCCCAAGCAACGAATAGAAACCCCCAGGGACCAAGGAGTGAGATTCACCTACCACCTCCTCCCGCAATTACGAAAAATCGGCACCAGCTCAGAATAGCGGCAGCTCCACACCCACCTCCATATGTTGACCCCAACTCCAATGGTGCGGTCTCGATGATTCAGAAAAGCTAGGCCATCTAACAGGGCGCGAGAAGGTAATCTCGCGGCAAGTGTTCATGGCAGAGAAGATGCCTCCACCAACGTTGAGTACCTAAATTGGTCGGGGCAAGACATTGGCTTCACAATTGCGGATCATCCGCAGCAAGTTCCTCGACCAGGGCAATCTGCACTCATCTTACCCGCAGTAATCGCTGGTTTTGATGTGTCGAGAGTTTTTATAGATGGTGGCAATAGCTTAAACCTTATGTATGCGAGATACATTGAGGAAGATGAACATATCCCTAGCAAATCTAAAACCAACTGACACACGTTTCCATGGGATCACGCCAGAGAAGCCAAGTTATCCATTGGGCAAGATCAATCTCGATGTTCAGTTTGGGACCCGGGAGAATTACGAGGATAGAGAATGCTGGAGTTTGAAGTTGTGGATTTCCCGTCGCAATATCACGCCCTGTTGGGACGACCAGCATATGCGGTTTATGGCGGTACCTCATTACACGTACTTGTTATGGAGGTTGCCTGGACCTAAGGGACCAATCACAATTAATGGAAGTTCGCACTAGCTGATAAGTGCGACGGGGATTTTCATCGACTATCGGAAACCTTCGGGATGCAAGCGGAGTATATATGCACCAAGGCTCACTGATTATGATGTGCTGGATGTAGGGAGACCAACAAGGAATCACCAAGGATTCAAAAGGGTGCAGATCCACCCGACAGACCCAAAGAAAACGACATCCATTGCAGCAAACATGGATCTCGCATAGGAAAGCGCGCTCGTCGAGTTCCTCCGTGTGCACTGGAAAATCTTCGCATGGTGTCCAGCTGACATGCCAGGAGTACCTAGGGAACTTGCCGAGCACCACCTCAACTTGGATCCTCTCGCGAGACCAATCAAACAACCTTTGCGACGTTTTTCGGAACCAAACCGCAAAGCTATGCTATCAGAAATAGATCGACTCAAAGATGCTGGTTTTATTAAAGAGATATCTATAGAAGCCACATGGGTAGCTAACCCAGTGATGGTGCCGAAGAAAAACACGAAAGTCCTTCGCATGTGTGTCAACTTTACGTGTCTCAATAAACACTGTGATCACTTTCCCCTCCCAAGGATCGATCAAATCATCGACTCTACGGCAGGATGTGAACGTCTTTCCTTCTTGGACGCGTACTCTGGTTATAACCAGATCAGATTAAAAGAAGATGATGAAGCAAAGACAGCGTTCATAACACCTTACGGCGTGTTCTGCTATAGAACAACGCCCTTTGGTCTAAAAAACGCGGGAGCAACATATCAGCGGATGATGCAAGTGCCTTGCGACACAGATTGGAAAAAATGTACAAGTCTATATTGACGATGTCGTGATAACATCAAAAAAGGGGACAACACTGATCGAAGATTTGAAAGAAACCTTCGACAACCTCGACAAGTTCTGCCTTAAGCTGAACCCGACAAAGTGCTCTTTTGGTGTTCCTGCGGGAGAACTTCTCGGGTTCCTAGTATCAGCAAGAGGGATTGAAGCCAATCCCGAGAAAATACAGGCCATCGTAACTATGAGGAAGCCGACAAAGTTGAAAGAAATACAACAGCTGACAGGGCGAGTCGCGACTTTAAGCAGATTCGTCGCCAGGCTGGGAGAAAAAGCGCTGCCGTTCTATGCATTGATCAAACAAGGAGAGAAATTTCAATGGAACGAGGAAGCAGATAGGGCTTTCGAGAATCTCAAGCGCACAATTTTGACACCACCAATCTTGGTGGCGCCTAAAGAGAAGGAACCCCTCCTACTATACATTGCAGCCACGCCTCAAGTGGTCAGCACGGCCCTGGTGGTCGAAAGGGAGGAAGAAGGAAAACTCCATGGAGTACAGCGGCCAGTATATTTTATCAGTGAAGTATTGTCGCCCTCAAAACAGCGGTACCCCCAATACCAGAAGTTGGCGTATGGAGTATTTACGACAGCAAGAAAATTGCGACACTATTTTTTGGCGCACCCGATAATAGTGGTCAATGAAGCTCCTCTGTCAAATATACTAAATAACCCAGAAGCTACGGGTCGTGTCTCCCTTTGGGGAATAGAGCTTTCCCCTCGGGACATCACATATGAAAAAAGAAAAGCAATAAAGTCACAAATCCTACCAGATTTCATAGAGTGGATGGAGCTACAAAACACGGGGCCTCAGATTTATCGAGAACCTGGACTATGAACTTTGATGGGTCCAAAAGTTGAAGAGGCGCTTTGGGCGGCGTGATACTAGTATCACACAGAAGGCGACAAATTGAAGTACGTCCTGCGGATGACGTTCCTAAACGCGTCTAACAACGAAGCAGAATACGAAACTCTCATACACGGGATGAAGATGGCGAAAGCCTGCGGTGCAACCCGACTGAAAATCTTCGGTGCCTCACAGTTGGTAGCACAGCAGGTTATGAATCAATGTGATGAAGTCAACGAGAGTATGATAGCATACAAGGAGATGTATAATGAGCTAGAAAAGCTGTTTGATGGATGCGAGGTAAACCACATCAGCAGGTTGAGCAATGATGAAGCCGATGTTCTTGCAAATATCGGGTCGCAATGTCTCGCGATTCCTCCAGGCGTGTTTTGGGAAGAAATAAGCGAGAGATCAACAAAGCCAATGAAAACAAAGAAGAAGGAGAAGGAAGAAAAACCCTCGAGTGTCACCAAAGAATCATTGGAAGAAGACGAGAGGAACAAGGAGTTAGTCATGATGGTGCAAATTCCATGGATGCGGCGTACATATCATACATCCTAAGGAAAACAATACCTGACGATCCAGTGGAAGCAAGGCGAATAATTAGACGATCTAAAGCCTTTACTGTGATCAAAGGGGAGTTGTACAAGCGAAGTATTTCAGGTGTACTACAGAGGTGCGTCACACTCGAAGAAGGAAGGATAATCCTGAAAGATGTACACGAAGGAATATGCGGCATCACGCAAGCAGTCGAGCTATCGCGGCCAAAGTCTTCGGAGCAGGATTCTATTGGCTAACAGCAATTGAGGACGCGAAGAAATAGTGCGAACTTGCGACACGTGCCAGATTTGCCGCAAAACCTCACTCTTGACGGCGTAGCGATGCCAATCCCATTATCTTGGCCCTTTGCTCAATGGGGTCTCGATATGGTGGGAAAGCTACACAAAGCTTCGCCGAGGAGGATATGAGTATATGCTCGTTCCTTCGACAAATTTACCAAGTGGATAGAAGCAAAGCCGATAAATTCACCGGACGGCGCGTCGGCAATCAAGTTTGTGAAAAGCATTGTCTTTCGATTTGGAGTTCCCCATAGCATCGTCACAGACAATGGCGGTAATTTCACATCCAAGGAGTTCAAAGCATATTGTGCGAAGTGGGCATTAAATTGAGTTTTGCGTCTGTTGCACATCCACGGACCAACGGTCAAGTCGAGAAAGCCAATGGCATCATCTGCAATGGTATCAAGAAACGCCTGTTAGGACCATTGGAAAAGCTCTCCGCATACTTGGCCGGAGGAGCTGCCAAGTGTGTTGTGGAGTATCGAACAACACCAAACACGGCGGCGACGCAAACACCATTTTCCTGGTCCATGGAGCTGAATCTGCCGATATAAATAGAGCATGATTCTCCAAAAGTTCGGAGAATATGACGAAGAAACTTCGAGAGGAGCTTTGGAGGATGATGTGTGCACTTGATGAGGCTCGAGATGAAGTATTATCACGAGTCACCAAATACCAACAGGGATCTGAAAAACTACCACGGTCGACGGTGCGACCAAGATCTTTTCAAGTTGGGGACTTGGTTTTCGACTCAATCAAAAAGCCATGAAAAACTTGAGTCACCGTGGCTTGGACCTTACATCGTCACGAGAGGTAATCGAAGAGGGAGCATACGAGTCAAGTACAAGAGAAAGCGGGGATTGCTGAGCAAAACCCTTGGAACGTGGCGCAGCTGAGGCGTTTTTACGCTTAGATGCCAATATAGTCTCCTTTGTAAGCATACAATGTACTGCAAGCAAGTTTCGAGACGCACTCTTTTCCTTTTTCGGGACACCGAGTGGGGCCGGGAAAGGAGTTTTTAATGAGGCGGGCTCGCGTTGCTGCAATATAATAAAGATAGTAGAATTATATATCTTTTGACAGGCTCGGGGCTCCTACCCAGAGGTAATATATATATGATGCAAACAAATACAACCTGCAAAATATTCTAGCCTTGGTATAAAGTACCTCGCCAAAATAAAAGGTGTCGCCAAAAAGCAGTCAATATAAAGCTCGGGGCTTGCGCCCGCAAAAATAGTACACAAATATAATTTATCTTGCCTTGGGACAACCTCGCATTATAAAAAGAAAACATCGCCATCAAAACGCCCGGGGGCTTGGCATTGAAAAACAAAAATATAGTGGCCTTACAACATAGATTATATTTATTACATACAAGACACAAACTTTGGAGCAACAAAACTTCAAGGGTTGCCAAGTATATTATCTTCGTCAGCCGTTCATTATTTATAGCGCGGCGCTATGTTCGACATAGCTTCCTTCCGCAATTAGGCGTCCATCCCAGAAGAGTTCATCCATCATATATTCGGCAACAGGGGTCACAAGTCGTCATATTTGTTGAAGTTCTTCCTCCTCTTCGCCATCTTGGCCAGGCATTTTGGAAAGGAACAACTTGACCCACGTCCAACCGGGTAGCAGATTTTATCATGATCATAGCAAACCTTGCGCCGGCAGCTAATTGGGGCCGCACAAAGCCGTGGATTCGAGGCATCCCGAAATTTGTCCATTAAAGCGGGAAGAGTCTCCATCTTATTACTAGGAAACATGGTGCCATAGACCGGAGACAAAGTGGTACAAAAGTCGAGATAATCGCGGACCTGCCTGAAGTGCGCGATCCTGAAACCTGACGATGGGCGAGTCCGTTCGGGCGTGCCCCAAAATTTGAACCATGATCACGCGCAAGCTTGAGAAGTGCTCGAGCTTCGACACATTCATCTTCGGTTGTAGCATCCAAAAACCTATTTTTGAAAGAATCAGCAGGCAACGGAGACAAGCAAAAGAAAAATAAAGCATGGCAAAGATAATGAAGCACACCTGCCATAGCCACATCTGTCAGCAGGTGAAGCATAAAATTCTCTCGAGATGTAGCTGCGGCAGCCTCAGCCTTGTGAGTCCTTTTCGGCCATGGCATCTTGAGCCTGTTGGAGTGCAACCATTTCCCTCTCGGAGGATTTCCGAGATTGTTCCATGAGCATAAGCGACTGCCTCTTCGTAGATTGGAGTTGCTGCCGAAGCTCTTCCAAATCTTGTGCTGAGTCTTTACCCGACGAATCCTCAACAAATTCGACACCGACAGACTTTTTCTTCAAATGGGATGAAGGAAAAACCTCGGAAGGACCAGAAGTTGCAGTATAGTTGTCAAAAATCAAATGAAAACAAAATTTTCGACATCAATCATTAAGAAAATATAGATTTCCATTCATTATGAAAGTATGTACATGTCTATTACAAAGAAGGACCTATAGACAACTACGAAGCAGCCACCGCCAAGAACACTATGGCGACATTGCCAAAAGGCGAGAAGCTAAAGGAAAAAAGCAAAGTGGTCTACTTGACCTCGGCTTTGAAGAACTCGGAGCGGGCGCTGGTATCCCAGAGTGGCAAGGATCTTCTTCGAGTTAGGTTTCGCCGCTTTAATTAGCGACCCACTGCCATTTCTTCGTCTCGATATCCTCTGCGTCGCCAACCCTTGCCAGTCGACATTTTGTTGGCTATTAGCAACCAAGGCCATTGTACCTTCGACTCAACTTTTTAACCCTTCTTGGCAAGTTGGGTCCAAGGTCTTCTTGAGTGAAGCACTTGTGAGATCAATGAAGATTGCGGTTCCTCCTTCTTCTTGAAAAAATAGGGGAAAAGCCGTGACAGGCAATCTCGGCTTCAGCAAGGCCGTCACGAGCTTCAGTACCATTGGATTTCAAGGAGGGAAAGCGCATCAAGGAGCTGGTCACCTTCGGGATTCTCTCCAGCTCATACTCTTGGTGTGTTCTCCCTGCTTAAAGCATAAAAAAAAGAGTTCATCACGGGAAAAAAAGGACCAAAACATGATGCAAAAAAGCAGCAAGGGTGTGGACACTTACTAACAAAACGTCGACTCTACGACTCCAGTCGACTAAGGATTTCTTCTTTGCGAGCAGAATGTTGAGCTACATTTTCTTCTAGAGCCTTTTTTGCGTCGTCGAGTCTCTTTTGAAGATCCTCGACAGTGGCCAGCATTTGCTTCAGCTTTCATGCGTGCCGTTTCGCTTTGCTCTAGCTCAGCATCAGAGCGTCAGCACGTTTGTTAGCTTCCGCAAGTTTTTATTGCCAACATAAAGCAGGCGAGTAGAAGTACTGCAGCAAAAAATAGTGATTGAATATATTTCGACAAAGGCAAAGGGTACCTTCAAGTTTGACGGCATATTCGCGGTACCAGATAAAGTACGAAACGGATAAACTCCTTCATGAAAGGCTAAAGAAAGATCATAAAAAGAGGATCAATAAAAGTGGAAAAGTTCGACATCATGAAGAAAGCAGAGGAAGTTGAAAAATGAAGCCCAGTCTGAGAACAAAGAAGATAACACTTCTTCCATCAAAGGAGCCGAGGAACAACTAGCTAGTATGGTTGGTTCCTTGGTTGATTCTACCCTGGCTCTCTTCGGGGAAGGAGCATGGGGGCTTACAGGTTGGATGTTCGGGGTTTTGTTGAGGAGGTGAAGTTTCGTCGCCATCGATCCAAACTTGTGAGACAACTAAAGTACGAGACGTGCTCGTTCGACCAGTCTTGTCAATAGGTGCATCTTCCTCTTCATCACCACTACAACAAATACAGCGACAGGATAAATAGCAATTTCAAAAAGCATCGACAAGAAAAATATAGTGCATTAAAAACTTACTGATAAGAGCAGCATCGTAAAGATCAAGCTTTCTTCCCGGCATCGGGTGCGTCTTTTCGGCACGGGAAGTATCGGCTTTGGAGCGCGAGAAGTCAATAGTTTTCATCCCTTTCCTCTTGCCTTTGGAGAAGCAGCAGGGAGAGATGAGCGTGTCGATGAAGTAACCTCTGTTTCATTCTCTTTTTCAAGTGAAGCCGCGGATTTTTGGGAATCCACTCCACTTTCAGGGCGAGAAGCACCCTGGTTGTCGTCGGTGACAACAGCCCATTCTTCGACTTCCCCACCCTCGGGAAGGGGAGGAAGAGAAGATAGAACAAGGTGACCCTGTGAAATATAACGAATATCGACAAAGCAGTTATATTTCATTATCAATAAAGTGGTCGACAGAAATAATTCGGGAAGACAGCATAATAGCCGCGAAGAACAATTACCTCGGGAAGAGGATTGGTGCTACAAAATGGCTTAACTTTGCAAGAAGCTGGAACGGTGTCCTTCTTGTTAAGCTTGGAGATTCTTGACACGCTTCTCCAAGTCCTTCGCAGGAAGATCTGTGGAAGCCTCTCGACGTCTTCATCACCTGACATACGTCAAGGGGATTTTCGAGCTTACGGAAGGCTGCACTCTAATCTAAGGAAGTAGGCTGTGATTTGGATACCGGAAAGCTCCTTGCACGGGTACTCTGAAGCTCACGGATGCGAGTCATCGGCGCCTCTGTCGCCAATTTCTTTTCTTCGGTAGTCAGCATCCCAGGAGCGACGGCGAAGAATTTTGCTTTTTCCGTCGAAGGGGGCGATGTTGTACTCTACTGAATCAGAGCTTTCTTCGTGCACATACAGCCACTTCTTGCGCCACCCTTGGACGGAATCAGGGAATTTGACGTCGAAGTAATCGATGTCGGAACGAACACAGATAACGACGCCGCCAATATTATAGGCGACGCCATGGGAGCCATTACGACGGAGGCAGAAGATGCGCTTTCACAAAGCCCAATTAGGTTGGACTCCGAGGAAGCATTCGCGCAATGTGATAAAAATCGACACGTGCAAGATAGAATTGGGCGTCAGCTGATGAAGCTGAAGCCCATAAACAAAGAGAAGACCTCGAAGAAACTCATGGATAGGAGGGGAAAGACCGCGGATGAGATGATCAACAAAACCAACCCGGTACTCCATTGGAGATGGGTAGCTCTCCTCGTGGGGGGAAGCGTAGTGCGTCTTTCTTCTTGGCGAACCCCAGCTTCTTCAGCAAGTTGATATCTTGGGTGGAGATCTTGGATCTCTCCAACTCCAAATCTTCGGTGGCCATTGGGGATTTTGGAGTGCTATGCTTAGTGTGTCGCGAGGGTGATGGCTTCCACTAGAATGGAGCAGAACAGCACGAGCTTGGATGAGCGCACAAAGCGATAGAGCACTGGAGGATTTTTTGAGGAACAGAAGTGCGGCGCGAGTGGAAGTATTGATTGAGGAAGACGATGACCTTATATGCAGGTGCGGTGAAGCGACGCACCGTTGGATGAAGAAATTGTGGACAGATGCTGTACACGTAGGGTAAAAGGTAATTTCATTATGACGAGAAATTACAGAACCTGCAGTACATGCTAAGCGGAAGACGTGTGTCCCCCACTTGCACGCGTGTCCATCGGAGAGGGAATATGGACCCACGAGGCAGTGAGAGGAGAGTTTAGCATGTTTCCAATACGATGTCGTGGCTATCATCGGCAATGACGTCGTCAAGATAAAGAAAAAACTCGACTATGAAGCCTAGTGAAAATATCGACAACGCAAGATTATTTTGAAAGCCTTTGATCAGAAATACAAGTTTTTGCCCAAATGCTCAAGGGCTACTTTGGAAAAAGAGAAAACTTCCGAGTATGACAAAATAGAAATGGCGAGAGCCTATGACCAAGCACAGTATTTGTTCATAGCCTCGGGGGCTACTTCCATCGGACGCTGGTCGCGCACCCGATATATATGAGAAAGTTCGGGAAGGATTACCAATATAGTGGCAGAAGATATTAATGGAGCCTACGACCAAGCACAAGTCCTTGGACCGTAGCCTCGGGGGCTACTCCCCGCCAGGCTTGTTCGCGTGCCCATAAAAAGAAAGATAGAAAAGCAAAAGGGTATATTTCGAGTTACACAGAGAACTCTACACTCCCATGGGGAAGACAAAATAAGTCATCAAATATGACTCAGTAAAATGTGCTTTCCAACAGCCGAGAAAGCACTCGACAATATATTCTCAAAACCTAAACGTCGCGAATAAATCTCTGAATGCCGCAAAACTTTGCGAAGGTAAGACCCCGAGATCCGTTCTGAGCGGCGTGGCAATGTCTCTGACGGCGGATTGCTACTTTTTCCGTATCCAACGAGATACGAAGAAAAACCCTAACGGACGCGTTAGGTACCGGATAAAATATGACCTGGGACTCGACGGAATGGTAAGACCTTAAGCGGCACACGTCGAATTTTACCCAGTATCCCGAGATCATGTCCCGGGGCGTGATCTTGAAGTAGGTTTTGCGGATTGCCACTAGAGCGGTTAACTAGTACCTGATCCGTCGGATAGACTAGCCCCCAACTACCGTTATCCACTGTACAAAATAATATTTGCATATCGAAAGTTTATGTATTAAAATTCGACAAGATTATTGAATGATTAAAGTTGGAGATTTTCCCTGATTCTTCGATTCAAGAAAAATCTCGGGGGCTACTAACATAGGCATCCCCAATGGGCTGCCGAAGATGGTACCCGGGGTTTACTGAAGGCCCAGAACTCGAAGAATAAGAAGATTCGGAAGCCCATTTAGTATTAAGGAAAGATAGATTGTATTAGGAAATATAGAGACTTGTAATCTTACGAGACGGGTACGAAACCCTCCCGAACTCTGTAACTTGTGTATTACGAAAGCCCTCGGCTCCACCGCCTATATAAGGGGGAGTCGAGGGACAAAGAAAGGATCGAATCTATTGTCAACAGAACCCTAGTTTTTACAATCAGCGAGTACTTTTCGGCTGAAACCTTTGAGATCTACTTGCCCTCTACTTCCAGCAAAACCCTAGTCTACAATCTGTAGGCATTGACAAATTAATCCTTTGTCACCAATCAACTTGGGAAGTCCAAGTTCACATATATGAATAGAATCAACACAAAGATAATGCAATTGACAAAGAGTGTAATAGTGCACCAAAAATGCAATAGGATAGAGACATGATATCAAAAGATGGCATTCCTTGAGTGGCTATTTGTCCCTGGTCTCCCTCAAATACTTCAAAATCCTATCCTCCTTCAACTCTGAAAGCGGCGAATCTAGCGTCGCAAAAATAAAAGAGCAAGCAACATACAATCACCACACCATTTGAAAACATAATCAAAAATAATAAAACAAGTTTAAGTTGCAGAGGGTTTTGTTTTGCAAAGCCAAACATTTGAGTTGGTAAAACAAAATTGGTGGAAACAAAAAGGGTTTGACTATAAAAGAAACTCGGGCTCATAATTCTATGTATAACACAAAATCATTAGCTAACACAAGATTTAGTAAAACAGAGGGTGAACACAATTTTATCTGAAAGGTATCATTATAACAAGACTAACAAAATTGGTTTCATTGAAAAAATATTAAACCTAGAATTTTAAAACCATATTTGAATCTAAACTACACATAGAACATAATTCAAATAGCATAAATTGTAGAAAAATCATAAAAATATGAGACCAGTGGCATTGGAAAGATAATGAAATTTTTGATCCAACGTAATTGGTTTCATCGGATTTGGGTGAGCAAATCTCAAGTTATTAGCAATTTAAGTTCTTTGGTTTTCCCCACAATTTACAGGGTTTTCCAACTAAATAAAATGGGCGGGAAATGTTCCTGGGCCGCAGTGGAAAAGAAGAATGGGCCGGCCCAGGAGGGAAGTCCAGGTGGCAGGAGGAAATAAAGCAAAATAAAAAAGAAAGGGCAGAGGGGGCCCCGGGTGGGCCAGGCCGGTGCATGGCCAGCATGGCCACTCGGGCCATGCAGCCCCACGATGGAATTCGGGCGACCAGGCCATCGTCGTCTTCATGACACCCTCAGGGACGCGGGCGGGCGCGGCAGAGAAGAAAGGCGGGTCAGGGGCTCACCGGCGGGAAGGCTGGGTCTTAGTGGCGGCGAGCCGAGGTCGTCCAAGGGCGCGTGCAGGGTGGCTCGGAGGCGTCTCCTTCCTCCACCGCAACTCCTCCCGGGGCTTCTTCTCCGCAGCAACTCCGGCCTAGCAGCGATGGCGGCGCACTCCGGCGAACCTGGGCAACGAAAGGGGTTGGGTTAGGGCTTGCAGAGGTAGTAGTGGTGCTGGGAAAGTGAAGAGGGAGGGCAGGGGTTCGACGGGGTGCTGCACGAGCTCGTCACCCTCACGGTGACCACGTCGGGAGCTGCTGCTCCGGCGAGCTTGGGGTCAGAGGAGCGCCTTGGCGCCCTCTGGGAGGGGTTCTGAGGAGGGATAGGGGTGGTGTGAGGGAGTGACTGGGTGGGGGAGTTCCTTTTATAGGCGAGCAGGGAGGTCGTGAGTGGGCGCGCGCGGTGGCTTCGGCCAACGGGAGAGCGAGGGAGGCGTCAGCGATGACGTAGCGGGGGCGATGTCAGCAGGGGGTTCCCCAAGCGTCGAGGAGAGGGAGGGCCGAGCAGGAGCGCTGCTCGTGCGCGGGAAGTTTTCCAGAGCGAGCACGTCTCCCTGGCTAGGGTTTCGGTGGGTCAGGTGGGCTTAGTTGCTCGCCCTTGGGCCGAGCTAGAGAGAGAGAGGGAGGGTCAGGAAGGTCCAAGAGAGGTGGTGCAGGGTTGCTGGGTGGTGTATGGGCACCATGGCCCGGCCATGTACAAGAAGAGGGAAGAGGGGAGGGAAAAAAAAGAGGGTGTGGTGTTTCCCCTAGGGTTTGCAAGAGAGAGGGGAGGAAAAGAGAGGGAGAGACGAACGAAGTAGGGAGGGTGCCAGTCAATGGTGAGACAAGTTTTGATAAATAGAACAATAAAAATAGAGAAGAATAGGGGTGAGGTGATGGTGGTGATGCCATCTAATTTTGTTAAAGAGCAAGAAGGGTAGAAAAAAGGGTGGTAGGTGTCCTCTTAATTCAAGAATAACTCATGAGATTTTTTAACCAAAGAATTAGGTACGGCCATGGAATGGCAAGAATTTGCTCCCTTGCCAAGTTTTGAAAAGAGGCCGAAGAAAAATAAGAGGTAAGGAAAAGAGGGGGTGTAGGATGAGTGGAGTGGGAGGGTGCCATGCAAAGGCAAGGATGTGTTCATGCCAAGGGTCAAAGAAAGAAAAATAAAAGAAAAAGGAATAGAGAGGAAAAAGAAAGGGAGGTGGGGTGGTGGTGTTGAGGATGCCACCAAGATGAGAAAGGGGTCAGAAAGGGAGAGTGGATGCGAAGAGTCCTACTTATCTCAAAAGATTATGGAAGTTTGAAACTAGGGCCACACAAAAATTATGGGTCACTAGACAAGGTGATGTCCATCAAAAGAAAAGAGAGGGATGTTAGGGTTTAGAAATTTATCTCTATTTAGGGTTGGGGTTTTAGGTGAACCACAAAACACAAGAAAATCTAAGCACTAATACAAGCATGATCTAGCCTTTGCTCACACAAGAAGATAAAAATAAAAGTTTTTGTTGGTTCACAAATTCAAATACTAGAGAAATGCAAGGCTGGAAAAAGTGGGTTGTTACAGACCTTTCCCCCTTAAAAGAATCTCGTCACCGAGATTCCGAGACTAAGAGCTAAAGAGATATGGGAACTCGCTCTTAAGGTAATCTTCTCGCTCCCAGGTTGCTTCTTCTTCAGAGTGGTTACTCCATTGGACCTTGAAGAACTTGATTTTGCGTCTGCGGCTAACTCTTACGGTTTCCTCTAGAATGCGAAGTGGTCTCTCGCGGTAGGTAAAGTCCTGGTTAAGGTCGATGGAGCGATGATCGATAATATTGAACACTTCTGGCTTGTCTTGAAGACATTTCCGGAGTTGGGACACATGGAAGACATCGTGGAATTCTGACAATTCCGGGGGTAGCTCCAACTGATAAGAGACTTCTCCTCGACGGTCTAGTACCATGAAGGGTCCAATATATCTTTGCGCAAGCTTTCCCTTGACATGGAAACGTTGCATTCCCTTGAGTGGTGTAACGCGAAGGTAAGCAAAGTCTCCATTGTTGAAAGTCACATCACGACGCTTGGGATTGGCATAGCTTTTCTGGAGGGATTGGGCCGCCTTTAAACGGTCACGGATCAGTTGGACTTGTTCTTCGGCTTCACGGAGAATATCAGGTCCAAACACTTGGCTTTCTCCAGTCTCGGACCAGTTGAGAGGGGTGCGACAGTTTCGTCCGTAAAGGGCTTCAAAGGGTGCCACCTGCAGACTAGCTTGATAGCTATTGTTGTAAGAAAATTCGGCGAAAGGTAGACAATCCTCCCATTTGGCTCCATAAGCAAAAACACAAGCACGGAGCATATCCTCGAGTATATGGTTCACCCGCTCAGTTTGTCCTCCCGTCTGTGGGTGATAGGCAGTGCTGAAAGAAAGCTTTGTTCCTAATGCTTCATGTAATTTCTTCCAGAATCTTGAGGTGAATTGGGGGCCTCGGTCGGACACTATTGTCTTGGGAACACCATGAAGACTAACTATCCGCGAGATATAGAGGTCTGCTAACTTCCTTCCATGGTCAGTGGTCTCTTGACGGGCAAGAAATGGGCAACTTTAGTGAAGCGGTCAACAATAACCCAAATAGAATCATGCCCACCGTTAGATCTGGGAAGTCCGGTGATAAAGTCCATTCCTACATCGTCCCATTTCCAAACGGGAACCTGTAGGGGTTGAACTAGTCCTGCTGGGCGCTGGTGTTCTTCTTTAACTCGCTGCCAAACGTCACATCTAGCAATAAAGAACGTAATTTCTCGCTTCATTCCATGCCACCAAAAAGTTTCTTTGAGATCTTGGTACATCTTGGTTCCTCCGGGGTGAATGGAATATGGAGTTTCATGGGCTTCCTCCATAATCAGCTTCTTCAGGTCGGGAATGTTGGGCACACAAAGACGTCTGTTATACCATAGGATTCCATCTGTATCAATGGAGAATCCAGCCACATCTTCCTTGCTCATCCGGCGTTTGATTCCTTCAACACTCTCATGACCTTTCTGGGATTCCTTGATCTGATCCACCAAGGTTGGCTTAACCTCCATTGCAGCTAAGAATCCATGGCTAACGAACTCAAGTCCAAACTCTTCGAACTCCTTGTAAAGCAGGGGTTGTTCGCTCTTCAAGCGGGCATTCAGAGAACATGGTTCTCTACTAAGGGCATCGGCTACAACGTTCGCCTTTCCAGGGTGATAATGAATGCTGAGATCATAATCCTTGATAAGTTCTATCCATCTCCTTTGACACATATTCAGCTCCTTCTGAGAGAAAATGTACTTCAGACTCTTGTGATCGGTGTATATCTCACATCGGTTTCCAATAAGGTAATGGCGCCAGGTCTTGAGGGCATGAACTACAGCGGCTAGCTCTAGATCATGTGTGGGGTAATTCATCTCGTGGGGTCGAAGTTGCCTAGATAGGTAAGCGATAACCTTTCCTTCCTGCATCAGAACACTACCAAGTCCAAGCTTGGAAGCGTCGTAGTAAATGTCAAAGTCCTTGGTGACATCTGGCATGGTCAAGATTGGAGCAGATACCGGTCGTTTCTTGAGTTCTTGAAAACTTTCCTCGCACTTGTCAGTCCACTCGAACTTCTTGCCCTTCTTGAGCAGTTGGGTCATGGGTTTAGCTATGCTTGAGAACCCTTCAACAAATTTGCGGTAATACCCCGCTAAACCGAGAAAGGATCTCACTTCAGTTTGGTTGGTAGGTGCCTTTCGTTCCATGATGGATTTGATCAAAGAGGGGTCGACAGAGACTCCTCCGGCTGATAGGACGTGGCCAAGAAATCCGACCTCCTTGAGCCAAAACTGACACTTGCTGAATTTGGCGTAAAGCTGATGTTCTCTAAGAGTGCCCAAAACGATTCTCAGATGTTCCTCATGTTCTTCTTCAGTCTTGGAATAGATAAGGATGTCATTGATAAATACCACGACAAATTTGTCGAGATACTCCTTGAAGACTTTGTTCATGAGATTCATGAAGTAAGCGGGGGCATTGGTCAGTCCGAAGGACATCACGGTGTACTCATACAACCCGTAACGAGTGGTGAAAGCAGTCTTGGGAATATCTGACTCTCGAACCTTGAGTTGATGATAACCAGTGCGGAGATCAATCTTGGAGAAAACTCGGGCTGCATTCATCTGATCAAACAAGTCTTCTATCTTGGGAAGGGGATATTTATTCTTGATGGTCACATCATTCAGCTTCCGGTAATCCACACACAAGCGAATTGTACCGTCTCGCTTATACACAAACAGTACAGGTGGCCCCCATGGCGAGGCGCTGGGCGGATCAAACCTTTACTCAACATGTCATCCAGCTGTTTCTTCAACTTGATCAACTCTTGGGGGTTCATGCGGTAAGGTCTTTGTGGTATGGGTGCGGTTCCAGGGATTAATTCGACGATGAATTCGATATCCCGATCTGGGGGCATACCGGGCAACTCTTCTGGGAACATATCTAAATATTCGCACACAACTGGGACTTGATCGATGGTTGGTCCAGAGATGCTCTTCTTGCAATAGGCTCAAGATGACGGTATAGTGGCGACATAATCCACTTGGACTCCTTTACTACAGGTTATGGTGATGGCTTTTCTAGCACAGTCAATGTGCCCTTGGTATTTGGTCATCCAATCCATCCTGAGTATTACCTCTAAACCTTGGGATCCTAGGACTATCAGTTCAGCTTGAAAAGATACCCCTTTGATTTCTATTGGGACTTTCTTGTAAGATAGGCGGGTTTTGGCGGTGGATCCAGGTATTTGCACTAACATGGGTCGATTCATAAGGGTTGGTGTCATCCCACTTTTCTCAACAAATGGTTCAGTAACGAAGGAATGTGATGCTCCAGAATCAAACAAAACTCTTGCGGGTGTGGAGTGGACAAGGAACATACCCATCACAATGTTAGGTGATTCCTCAGCTTCCTCGGCATCGACATGGTTCGAGTGTCCTCTGGCAGCATTGGCTTGCTTCTTTGGGGGTGGCTTCTTCCCAGCTGCTACACGAGCTTGGCCTGGATTGGGTCTTGGTGCATTGGGGTGCTGAGCGGCTTCCATCTTGGAAGGGCATTCACGGGAGAAGTGTCCGGGCTGTCCACAAGCAAAACATCCATTGTTTGGAGTGCGGGCATTGGAGTTGTTGTGGTTGGGGCGCCGTGCTGAGGGTGGAGTCCTCTGTGGCTCGAGCGTCTGCCTAGGTGGGAGTTGATTGCGGAACCTTGAGTTACTAGGTCCACCTTGCTGTTGCTGCAGCCTACGTTTGCGATTTTCAAAAACTGCCTTGCGCTTAGATTCCACCATGATAGCGGCGTCCACAAGTGCCTCCAAGTCGGGGTAGGGAACAGCCACAAGAATGCTCTGTATCTCCTCGTGCAGACTGTTCAGAAAACGATCCTTCTTCTTTTCATTATTGTCGGTGTCCTGAGGGGCATACCTAGCCAGGGTATTGAACTTGTCAAGATAATCGACCACCTTCATGTTGTTCTGCTTTAGGTTGTAAAACTCGTCCCTCTTCATCTTGATCAGTCCAGTTGGGATGTGGGTCTTGCGGAACTTGGTCCTAAACTCTTCCCAGTTGATCACGTGGCCTTCGACCTGCATTGCCTTCATATTCTCCCACCATGCTCTTGCGGGACCAGCGAGAAAGTGTGTGGCCAGAGTAACTTTCTCATTCTCACCAACAGCAGGAACCTCCAAGTTGTTCTCAATGGTGCGAAGCCAGTCATCCGCATCAAGTGGTTCAATGCACTTGGAAAACACAGGCGGGTTGGTATTCTGGAAGTCTCTCGAGCTAGCTAGGAGAAGGGAGAACACCTGGACCTGATTGGCTTTTTCCTTTTCTATTCTAGGGTCTTTGGTTGAAAAGTTAAGGGCTACGTTGTAATTTTCATTTTCTTCGAGGCCCTCCATGTAAAACAGACTCCACCGACCATGAGTTAATGGAAACATTCTGGGTCCTTCGAAAAGAAAAAAAATTATACCATGTCATACAAAATATTAAGAGAGAAAACTTATAACATGTGGTCTGCAATTTTATATCAATTTGTATATGTGAATACAAAATGCATTAGATTTATCTCTTTTGTTTCTCTCAAACATCACAGATAAATACAACTTTATACCACAACACGTTTATTTTTTCACCGATTTCTAGCACAAAAAATGTTTAAATCAGGAGGGCGTAGGCGCGCCTAGCTTTTCCTATGTGGTTTGTCTTCAATCAAGTAGGATGTAATTTTACAAAAATAAAAAAAAATCAAAATCCTTGACAGAGCACAAGAAGAAGAGCTTCTCTAATAGATCCCGCGAAATGCTTTTCGATCCTATGTGGATGGAGCAAACAGATTTTCCTGTTGAATTAATTAAGAAGTAATTTTAGAAGAAAAATCAAAATCCTTGATAGATCACAGGAATAAGAGCTTATCTAATGGATCCACAAAATGCATGTCCCTTAAAATAACCGTCATTTTGTGGTTTTTGAAAGAAAAAAAAGGACCAGCGCAGATGTTCCAAAAACATAGTGAGAATTTTTCCGTGATTTTTACTGCAAAAAATCTCACTACGTTTTTGGATGTTTTGAATATATGATCACATTGCATGTGAAAGGTTAGAAGCAAGTGTTTGTAATCCAAGATTGTTGGATATTGTTGAACTTAGTGACAAGTGGAGTCTGAGGGATCCACAGGAGAAATGAGCATTCATTACCTTGGGTGACCCGGAAGATAGTGATTAACCGAAGGGACGAGACACTGCGAATGATGATGGAAGGAAGAAGGAGAAGGAGAAGGAAAATAGGCATCAAGCTTGAGAGAGAAAATTCATGACTTCGTGAAGTCAAAGGGAATACTGGTGGCCAAAAAAAAATGTAAGATAAAATGGTGATGGCCAAGAAGAAACAAAAACACAAGGTGACAAGAAATCAGGAAGATGAGAAGCGCAAAACTGACATTGACAAGCAAAGAATCCTTCTCGAGGATAACAAGGTGATGGAGGATATCACTAGCGAGGAGAACAATGTGGTGATGATTGATCCAAATCGATTGACATGGTGGCTAGAAAGTGTCGGAGGTTAGAAGAAACTAGTAGGCTTTGACGCGGCGGCACGCCGCGCCCGTGGCGGCATTCTTTTTGTTTTGTTTTGAAAATCCACTAAGTATCCACATTTGGCGATTTGCTCTAAATGGCGTAAATGTTCGGTATATATATTGAATCATTCAAGTATTTTTTGTGTGGGAAATTGAATCGAAAAATTATCGCGAGAGAGGCGTAAAAACCGCCGCGCCCGTGGCGGCATTGTTTTGCTTCTTTTTTTCAAATTCACTAAATATCCGCATTTGGCAGCTTGCTATAAATGCCGCGAATATTCGATGAACGTATTAAATTGTCAAACTTTTTTTTTTTGAAAATCCACTAAGTATCCACATTTGGCCGTTTGCTCTAAATGGCGCAAATATTCGATATATATATTGAATCATCCAAGTATTTTTTGTGTGGGAAATTGCGTCGACAAATTATCGCAAGAGAGGCGAAAAAACCGCCGCCCGTGGTGGCATTGTGTTGCTTTTTTTTTCAAAAATTCACTAAATATCCGTATTTTGCAGCTTGCTATAAATGCCGCGAATATTCGGTGAATATATTAAATTGCCAAACTTCTTTTCGTGCGAAGTTGCTTCGAAAAATTATCGTGAGAGGGGGAAAAACCGACGCGCCCGTGGCGGCAGTTTTTTTTTTGAAAAAGCACTAAATATCCGCATTTGGCCATTTGCTCTAAATGGCGCGCATGTTAAAAAAATATCTTAAATTTCGAACTTTATTTTCTGTGCGAAGTTGCGTCGAAAAATTACTACGGGAGGGGGAAAAATCGGTACACTGTTCACTCTACTGTTCATAGCGACTGTGCATCAACCGGTACTGTTCACGGGCACTGTTCACCAGGGGTACTGTTCACCGATTTTTTCTGTAGCATTCTGCCAACATGTCGTGTTCTGGTTGGTCAAAAAATGCGCATGAACAGTGCAAAATGATGTGGAGCTGCTCCCGCATCAAAATAGCTAGCTTTTATATAGTGTATAATGAGATGATGCAACGGAGGACATCGTCTAATGGTGATGGTCGTGCTTTGGGTGGCGGTGATGCTTTAGTGGGTGGTGGTGGTGCTTCGTGTGGTGTTAGTGGTGGTGCTTTGGCCGATGGTAGTGGCGATGCTTTCGCTAGTGGCGATGTCAATGCTGATTGTGGTATCAGCAATCATGGAAACACGACATTGCTTGATTTTGTCGTGTATTGATTGCGCATTCTTTTGGCATGTTAACATTGTTACTTGTTCTACAACTGCAGATATTTTTTGATTAAAAACTATTTTTAAAACTAACATTGCTACTTGTTCTATTATTGCACACTTTTGGATTAAAAACTAGTTTAAAATTAAGAACTAGAAACTGCTGTTATTGTAACTATTTGCAATTGCATATATTTTATGGTATGGCTTAGCACGTGGCCCCTGACTCACCTAATTTTGTATTATCTTAAAAGTTTTACCGTACAAGTTTGTGGGATCTGTTCTGGTGCTATCCGCAAGATACGGTAAAATAGCTTTCTGGTTTCCCATAAATGATTTTTACGCTATAGATATTTAAGGGATATAAGAAGTGAGCCTAGCTCACTTGGTTAGGGAAGTGGATGTACAACCCAGCCACCCAGGTTCAAGTCCTCAGGGACAGATTTAGGTTCTTATTATTTAAAAACAAAAATCACTGTAGGGGCTTCCCCTACCGTATTACTTTAAAAAAAAGATATTTAAGGGATATGTTACATATTTTTTCAATAAAGAAAATATATTAATATCATGAAAATACTAATTACATCTAGCCTCTCCTCCAACAAGGATGCACACAATCAAGAAAAAACACATAAACGGAAAACAATGACCCCGTCGCGGTGATGAACACGCAAGAACGACAACCCTCTAACTACCACCAAAAACAACACCCAGACTACAACCAAGACTCTTCAAAAGCAACGTCTTCAAGATAGAAAAAATGTCCAAATATATTCGTTGCCCAATCGAAGATCACGGATTTTCACCCTAGAGATATTACGAGTTAACGAAACAATGCCTTCAGCAAGACAATTGCAAGGTATAACCAATAAAATCCAAACTTTTGTTTTTCAACCTGAAATCGTGACTTGGTACTCCATGAGAACCAATAAAATGTCCCCCTCGTTACCACCCATCTTGCCAAGGCTGCTGCTGCAAGTCACCAAATACCGAATACACATGAAGATCTTGTGCTGCATAATCTTTGACGCAACTGATATACCTCTCCGCCATAACTACAAGACCTCCAGTCACAGTCGACATGACCTTCTCCACAACCGTCAATAACATGGAAATCTCTCATGGCACGGACAAGAAAGCGAAGCTTCGTGCCAGGCCCTCATGTAGCCCCATTGTTTGAACATGCGCCAAACTGTGAAGATCCTCGACAAGAAAACTAGACTTAGCGACTGCCATATCGAGGAGGCCTGATGTACCCCCAAAGGACGACACTACACCAAGGCCAACTAGTCCCCCAAGTGGACCGGTGACTGGAGCCCGAGTGAAAGCTATACATGGCAAGGTGAACTCAATCCTATCTACGCTTGACCTCGACGCAACCTTGGATGGAATACTACTTCAGGCCGATGCACTATGTGTCATTAGGTACAAGTATCATCAAGGAGCCGAAGAGAAGGAAGCCCCATTGATCAAGGAAGAAGAAGAGAAAAAAAAAGAATAAGCATGAGGAAAAGAGAAGCTGGAGAAAACCGGCGCTAGGACCGGCGGCACTGAGCCCTGCGCCGGACCCGGACCGGTCAGCCGGCTGCTGTAACCGGAACCGACCGGTAGGAGAACCGGCGCGACGGAACCATCGCCCGAACGGATCGGCAACAGAGCATCAACCGGCAGCACCGGCCGCCTCGCCGGAACAGTTCCGGCGCCACGCCGACTTTACCGCCAAAACTCATCGAATCAAGACTGTCCCAAAACTATTTTCCTTGTAATTTTACCTTTCCGCCCCTGCCTACTATATATAGTCCTTGACGTCCAGATCTGGAATTCAGACAAAAATTTGAGATTAGATTTGAGCTTTGTCTCCCTAGAACCCTAGTTCTTTGTATCAAAGTACTCTTGAAGATCTTTCTCTCTTCATGTATGACTCTAGTGCAAGCACTCTTTCATACAAGTTCTAGAGTGGATTCCTTTACCAATCTCTCAATCCTTGGTCTCTACCCCATGGGTCTTTCCAAGGTTTGATTCGATTGGCTTGGTTTAACCTACCAAGGGAGTGAATTTGGTTTGTATTGGGTGTGTGTGTGTGTGTGTTTGTGGTTTGGTTCTTGTGTTCTTCTTCCTATCCCATCCTTTCCCCTCCACATGCTTGGTCAATTTCGGGGGATTTGGGCCACATCTAGACCCCATGTCTCATCATATGGTATCAGCAGCTCTTGGTTGCCACGAATTTTACCCCCACCATTCCCAATTTCATCTCTAGAAAAAATTCGAAAATCCCAAAAAAAGCCCTAAATTTGCCTTGCATGGATCTGCGATTTTGTTCAGTTTTTGGTGGTTTTGATCTAATAGAAACTTATTATTGGTGTTGATTTACCCATCCCTAACCCACCCCATCTTCAATTTGGTCATTTCCCTTAGAAATCCGACGTTTGACTTTCGTCAAGTTCAACACGAACTCAGATCTGGTGGCCAAAAAGGTAGACTGGAACAAACCGACGAGAGAACCGGCAGACCGGAACCCCCACCGGAAAAACCGACGAGAGAACTGGCAGACCGGAAATCATACCGGAACGAACCGGCACCAGGGCCGGGGCCACCGGAACCACCGCCGAAATTCTCTGACTGCTCGATTTTCTGACCAAATTTTCTTTTGTGGTTGCTTTTTTTGGTTTGAGTGCCTTGTTCATGAAACTAACCCACAACGACGATGCAAAGGCGAAGACGACCCCGGCACCCCGGATTTGCAACCGTACGCTTGACACCACCACCATCTTCGCAAGTTGTGTGATCATCACCGCCTACGCACCATTTAGGTATAACTTGCATTGCCTTGTTGCCCCTTTTCCTATTGCGACCTATCCTATCGAGCATTGCTTGTCAAGTGTTGCGAGACATTGCACGTGGCCCCGATTGTGAGGGTGTGTGTATAGTGTGGAGTAAAGCTTATAAGAAAACACTCATGCGGAAACATAGCAAAAGCGAGGCTAACACCATCATAGTGTGACAAAAAGCCGAAAAAACACAAAAAGAGAAAAACGAGTGCAAGTTCCACCATATACAAAAGAATAAAAAGCTTTTAAGCAAAAGAGAGAGAAGAGAAGAGAGGCCGCGTGTGGATCTTGTTGTCTCTCAATTTGCAACCAAAGCTTTGCCTCTCTTTGTGTTAGTGTGACACCGATCCGGTCTTTGTAGGCCTTTCTTATTTTTCCACTCTTTATTTGGTCGCACTAAACCCGTTCATCTCGTGTGGGTGTTCCATATCTTTCCGTGTTTTGGTGATCGACACTTTGACTTGACTTTTGGATTTCACCCACCTTTAACAATAAACTTGATTTCGGATTTCATCGCTTGCTTTTCCACCATCCTTCCTACCATCATATTTGCTGGCTTTTGCGTGTGTTGTTGCGTGTGTAACCCAATACAAATCGGTTCCTCTTTTGGTTTCGTTAATTGACCCAATTGGATCATTCCAAGTTGAGATTTCAAGGTAGTTTCTTCCACTAACATACACCACCGAGCTCTTGTCTTGACAACATGGATAGGAATGGTGAATACCCGAGGGAAGATGGAGGTCTCCGGAACACTGAGAGGTTGGCTACCCAACACAACCTTTGGGCTCAACGCCAAGAGTTCAAGGAGAAACTCGCCTTGTTCGAGACGCACATCGATGAGCAATACGAAGAGGTGGCACACAACTTCACCGTTGTGAACCAAGACATGACCCTCCTTCGCGAAGCCACAGAAACTTGAATGGCCAAATGGCTACCAATGATGCGAACATGGAGTGGTGCATGGATAGCCTCGAACACGCCATCAACAACTTGGGTCGCCGCCACCGACACCTCTCTACCTCATCATCCTCAAGCTCTTCACAAGACTACTACTGCCATGATCGTCACACGTCATCAAACTCCGACTCAAGGCGAGGAGACCCTTATCGACTTTGTTGACCACATGATAACCCCGACTCCTCACGCTCCAACTCAAGAGGAGGAGAATTTCATCGTCATGCTCGTCCGCATGAGCATTCTCAACAACAAGAAGCACCACACCATGACCACCATCAACATGATCGCCATGCCCACCATGGGCGTGACGACCAACCCCACGACAACGTCATCCTCAACATGGACCCGACACCTCATCGCGAGCCACACATTGATGCTCATGATCAAGGTCATCAAGAACAACCTAGGCGTGATCTTCGGAATCATCCACGACAAAACCATCATGGAAGAAGAGATCCGGAAAATGCAACAACCTTGTCAAGATCTTAGCCAACACCATCATCACACACCAAGTGAAGCTAGTGTTCAAATGCAACACCAACCCAATGCTATGGTTGGCCGCGGAGGACCTCCTCACCCACCACAAGCCGCAAGAGAAGAAGGCATACGACCTCACCGAAGGAACTTGAAGGATGAAGAAAACATGTAAGTCAAGCTCAAGTTCAACATGCCCAAGTTCAAAGGTGAAGATGACGCCGAGGCCCACCTCTCATGGGCACTCAAGGTTGACAAGATCTTCTACATACACAACTACTTCGGTGCGAAGAAAGTAGCCATGTCATCTCTTGAGTTTGAAGAATATGCCAACACTTGGTGGGAGCAAGTTGTCACTCTAAGGG